>JADBJO010001070.1:223501-308501 GCA_016801955.1 Conus betulinus | reverse complement strand
CTATATATTTTGACACTTTAGAGGTGTGTGTAACATTCAACATTCAAGCATAGCACACATAAGCAATTTCACACGGCAGATTCAACAGCACTCTCGATCACACTTCGTTTGGCACATGACATCATGGCAGACTAAAAAGATGAAAATCTTACTAGTTATCATGTGGTGGTTTTCACTCAACCAACAAGAAATAAAACAATGAAACAAACAGATAAAGCAGCAAAATCCTGTTTGTCTTTAGAGATTTTTCTTCTGCTTTTCTTCTTCTCCTTATTAATTGCCTTGTATGCAATAAGTCTACAGTCTAAGAATCTATGTTATCTTGGTTACAATCTAAGAATCTATGTCATCTTGGTTCCTTTCAAACCACCGTTAAGTCCATAATGAAGGTTTTTGGTTGTTGTTTTTTTTTTGTGTGTTTTTCTTAATTTGTTCAAGGTGTGACATTTCATCATTAAGTGCAGCAAGTAGCATTGTCAATGAAATCATAGTATGCTAAAACAGAATCTTTGCACTTGGCAGTTCTGCTCACATCACATCAAGCCATGCTGAAAGAACTGTTCTAGTTGAAGTAGTTTTACAATATATTTACCTGTACAAACCAATGCCTAATGTCCACTTAACATGGAACTTGTTAACATCTGGATTCCCCCCCCCCCCCCCCCCCCCCCCCCCCCCCCCCATGGAGAGAGCACGAAGCTAAATCTATCCAACCTACAGGAATACATGAGTAGTCTCCCCTGAGTGACACATAACCAACTCACCTCCCAGCAACAATTCAGTTTTCTCCCCTTTTTCAAACTGTAAGGAGGTGGGGGTGGATGTCCTACTGTTTGGATACGTAAGTACATCATAAAACTACTTTTAGTAATAATTTTCCTCTTCTTCATACTTTCCTGTCAAAACAAATGTCAGAATATCAAAAAGGATGGTGACAGTCTCACCTAGGAGGCAGAAAAGTTCAGATTCAAAGCACAAGGCTGGTCTCAAACTCAACCCACAGCTCAGTGCTAAACCAAAAATGGTTCAACCCTTTTGTATTCGTAACAGGAGCAGATACGTAAGGTAAGGTAATAGTACTTATAGCCCAGCCAACACAAGGGCCACATCAGGGCTGTCACCACCTTAGAATCAGCTCACAAGTCATCATTCACACAATTCTTTAACTCTTCAATCCTACTTTTCTAAATCATTACCTCCTCTGGTTCCTAGATTCTTATAATACGAGTATTCCCTTCATTCCTGGATTTAGAGAGAAAAAAAGAAGAGCAAAGTGAGAACTGCCACGTATGCAGTAACAAATCGGCCACAAAAGAGTGGTGACCACTTTCCCATGTTGTCTGGCATCCATTCCATTCATTAACACTGCAGCACGAGCGACCTGGTCACGGTTTTCCGGGCTGCAAGAAGGAGGGGTAGGATTTCTGTTAACCGGAAAACCAGATTCTAGGGATGACTGAGCTAAAATACATCTAAAAACCAATCCGACATTTTGTTAAAAATCTTTCCCCTGTAAAATCTCAAATCCGATGAAAAATGTTAATCTCTTTCAAGAACTCATGGTGGAACATCTGTGAACAAGATTTTCATGGAATCTGCTGTAAAATGTTTGTGTCTCATATCATGCAAGTCCCAACACTCTAAAAGAACATGTTTTCATTGGGAGTGGCACATGACATGGAATGCACCATGGAGCTTCTTCACTCTTTAAAAGGTATGAATGTGTACAATACAAATGACCGGTGTGCAGCCCCCATAGAACTGTTTCTCCTTTGCGACCACCAGATGCAGACGAGAGGAACTCCTTTATGTTTGGACGGATCTGAAAGAATTTGTTATCCGTCTGTGTATTCCAATCCTCCTGCCAGAGGTCTCTGACATAATTATTAATTTTGGTTTCAGATCTGAGCAGGGATATACATGTTAGTCAATTTTCCTGTTGTGGCATTCTTGGCCAGGCAATCAGCCATTTCATTCCCTCCAATGCCAACATGACTGGGAACCCAGCCAGAACAAGTCCCTCCACTTTCAACCTGGTAAAAAGTTTAAAAAATTGGAGAAGTTCAGGAATCCGACAAAACCAGAAAGTCCTTCTTTGTAGACTGTGAGATTATCTTCAGTGCAAGAACCAGAGCTGTAAGTTCAGCAGAGTAAACAAAAGCAACTGCAGGAATATGTTCTAACAGTATTTGATAAGGAGCACCAGGGCAATAGGCTGCACAGGCCACTCCAACGTCAAACTTGGAACTGTCAGTGAAAATTTTTTGACAGGATGCTAATTTCAAACAGAGTTCGGCAAACAATGCCTTGTATGCCAGAGAACTGGTAGATTCTTTGCGAAAGCCTGCAAGGTCAAAACGAATCTCTGGTGTGGAAAAGGTCCATGGAGGCTTAACTGGAAACTTGGAAAAATCAGACACAACTCCTAGGTCTTGCCCTGCATTCTGTGCATGCATACAAGACCAAACAGCAGAATGCAGTTGGGGTTGTTTTCGAATTTACTTTGAAAATGAGGGTCAAAGACAGTCAAAGGCAGGGTTTTCCAGTTCAGAGAATAGTCTGATATAGTAATTCAAAGATAGTTTCAGCCTGCTGTGGGACAGTGAGGGTTCACCTGCCTCTGCATACAGGCTGTACATAGGGGTGGTGCGGAATGCTCAAAGACAGAGACGAAGCCCTTGATGGTGGATAGGGTCCAAGAGTTTTAGGTAAGACGGTCTTGCAGAACCATACACAGCACAACCATAGTCCAGTTTGGAACGGACCAAGGCTCTGTAGAGGTGCAGCAAAGTTTTCTTATCAGCGCCCCAGTCAGTGTGTGCAGAATGTTCTGAGCTTTCTGGCAAGAAGTTTTTAGGTTTTTAATGTGGCTCAGAAAGTTGAGTTTTTGGTCAAAAATAACTCCTAGGAATTTGACCTCTTTGACAGCTGGAATGGGAGATTTCCCTATTTGGATTTCAGGATCTGCAAAAAACTGATGAAAATTATGAAAATGAATGCACTGGGTCTTAGTAGCAGAAAAAGTGAAGCCGTTTTCTTTCGCCCACTGATAATTTTATCCACACAAAGCTGGAGCCTGCGCTGAACACTTGGGTACAGGCTTCCAGTTGCATTGACGGCAAAATCATCCACAAACAATGAGCAGTCTGAACCCAGTTGAACTGACTTGACAATATTGTTGATATCGATGCTGAAGAGGGCAGGAGAAAGTATGCTCCCTTGTAGAACACCCAACTCCTGCTTGTGAATTCAGAGAGAGTGGTGCCAACCCGGACCTGAAACTGTCATTCTGCCAAAAAAATTTTGAATAACAAGTGGAAGATGACCCCGAAAACCAAGATTTATGAAGTATCCCAGATTTCCAGGGGGTATCTAGGCCTTCTCCAGGTCAAAGAAAATAGCCACTGCGTGTTGTTTGTTCAGAAAGGCATTCCGAAGCATTGATTCCAGATGGATCAAATGGTCAACTATAGTTCGATGTTTGTGAAAACCACACTGTTCTTTCGCCAGAAGGTTGTCGGTTTCGAGTTTCCACATGAGTCTAGCATTGACCATTTTTTCCATCAGTTTGCAGACTCATCTGGTTAACGCTATCGGATGGTAGTTTGATGGGTTAGACAGATCTTTTCCAGGTTTGGGAATAGGAATTATGAAGGCTTTTCGCCAAGGTGGAAAGAATCCAGTAGTCCATACATGGTTGTATATGTGTAACAGGATAATCAGACCTTTGCGGAAGATGTTTCAAAAGCTTATAATGGATTTCGTCTATACCTGGAGAAGAATCGCTGCTACAAAGTAAGGCGGATTTCAATTCATTTAAAGTGAGAGGAAGGTTGTAGTCTTCCATGTTGTCTGACGAAAAGTGTAGGGGGTGATTTTTCTTTGAGGGCTCTGTTTTTAACAAAACTGGCTGATTTGATAGAAGAGGAGGAATTTCTTTCAATAGTTGAAGCAATCAGATTGGCAACCACTTTTTTTTCTCTTTTATTTAAGTGTCAGAAAACTTGAGATGGTTCACAGTGGGGCAGGTGTTCTTCCCTTTAATTTTCTTGATGATTTTCCACACTTTTTTCTTCAATGTTTTGGATGTAAGACTTCAGCAAAATTGTTTCCAAGATAAACATTTACTGGTTTTATAAATGTGTTTGGATTTGGCCCTCAGTTTCTCAGACATTGGGCATCGATGGTCTGCAGGAGACCCAACGTTGAGCTCTTCTGCGGGTTTTGTTAATTTTGCATTCAAAGTTGAACCAAGAAATTTTTGGCATTAGGAGCTTCTTGGAAGATGAGGGAATAGTTGACTGCGCAGTTCAGAATGAGATCTGAAAGATTTCCTGCTGGATCTTCACTTTGCAGGATCTTCTCCTCTTCCAGATCCTTAAGAAACCTAGCAGCAAAGAAGTCTCAATCTGCTTTGTTGAAATTGAGGCGTTCAGGTAAGGACTCACTGTCTGCGTTTGTATACTGAAGCAACACAGGAAAGTGGTCGCTACCATGCAGGTCCTCATCAACCTCCCAAACAAAATCCTGAAACAAAGATAGGTCACAGACAGAAAGATCCAGACAAGAGATGTGGTACCGTTAGCGGAGTGAAAGTAAGTTGGTGATTTCCCATTCACGACACACAAATCAAGCTCCGAAAACACCTTCTCTAAAAGCAGACCCCTTGGTGAAGATCTCTCACTTCCCCATAGAGGAGAGCAGCCATTCAGATTGCCCAACATCAGAAAGGGTCTAGAAAGCTGCTCCAAGAGTGAAATAAAGGTCCCGTTTGGTGACACAGATACTTGGAGACAGATACAGACTACAGATAGTAATTGTTTTGTGGAGATTAACCCGAGCTGCCACTGCCTGAAGCGGAGTCTGCAGAGCAAATGGGCTGTACAGAACAGAGTTGTGAATGAATAAGGCTAACCCACCAGAAAAACCATGATCAACAGACTGTGCAGGTTGGTTTAGAAAGCTGTAGCCAGAAAGTGAGAAAGTTTTGTCAGACTTCAGAAGAGTTTCTTGCAGTTAAACTAGCATAGGCCTAGCTTCACGGCACAAGAGCTGCAGTTCTTCATAATAGGAAGGCAGTCCCCTGATGTTCCACTGCAAGACTGTTTCCATTGTGGATGAGGACTTCAATCATCCATGCCTACATCCTCTTCCTCTTCATCATACAGAGCCTCAAACGCATTTTGCAGTTTGAGCTCTGCCTGTTTTTAGCCTGTCTGGTAGAGTTGGAAGTTTCTTTTCCCTGGAGGGGAAGAACCCAATGATCTTGATGGCAAACGCCACTTTGTTGGAAGCCACCGTCGGAGCACCTCCCTTGGAGTGGTGGTCTCGGCTTGGGGGCCGTCTCGGGGCGAACCCTTTGCTGGGCAGCCCGCACAGCTGCAGGCTTAGTGGATGCACTGGAGGTGCATCCTTTGGTGGGTTTAAGGCCCCCACTAACAGCCGTTTTGTCTTTCAATGTTTTCGAAGCCGGGAAACATTTCAGCGGTTCAAGACCACATGGGTCTCTCTGAACACTTGCTTCCACCTGAGGTGCTCTAAGCGATTTTTTTACCACTGTCGAGAAAAGGAGCAGGGTTCCCTTCTGCTCCTGCACCAACTTTTTGGCTTCAAAGAAGGAAATCTTTTTTTTCTGTTTTTGCACGCTGGATTTTGCTTTCTACTCGCCAAACAGGGCAGCCTTTTAAGGAGGAGGGTGGTCACCATTACAGTTCACGCATTTCGCAGATTCACATCCACCATCATGAACTGCTTTGCTGCACGTGGCACACACCTCTTCTCCCAGGCATTTCTCCTTGACGTGACCAAATCATTGACATCTGAAGCACCTCAGTGGGGATGGCACATACAGGGCTACTTTTACTCTTAGGTACCCTACCTTTATGGTCTCTGGCAGAGTCAGTTTGGCAAAGGTGAGGAACAGAGTGTTGGTCAGTTTTCTCTCTGCACCTTTTCGGAAAGTTGCCCTCCTGACCTCTACTACTCTTTGATCAGCCAACTCAGCCTTTATTTCTCCCTCAGATATCCCAAACAACTCTCGGCAACGGATGAGACCTTTCGAGGAGTTTAAACTTTTGTGAGGGGACACCTGGATTGGGTAATTCACAAGACTGTCTGATTTCAGTAAGTTCTCTGAGTGGGTTTTTCAGTCAACCTGCACGAGCAGGGAACCATCCCTCAACCTCTTAACTGATTTCGGCTCTGCACCTACAAGACCTTTTAGCCCCTTTGCAACAGCGAAGGGACTCAACTTGGTAGTAGGTTGTTCGCTATCAACAGGAGCAGATGGGGAGCGCTCGGACAGCATGCTAGATTTCATAATGGGAGGAGACGGGAGTCGCCAGCCACACATGTATGGTACTTTTCCATCACGTGTTGAGGGTGAGAAATGCTTGGACAGCCACTAAAAGTTGGTGAGGATTTCCACACTAGTCCAGTAATCTGGCACCACTATTTGTGGATGCTGGCACCACTTCTATTCACAGAGAAAGAAGAGAAACAGTGAGCAAAGAGTTATGAGTGAAACTGATTGATTTTCACAATGGCATCATCTGCTAACAACAGCCAGTCTGATGATATTCCTAAGTATTCAGCAGAGTAATGGGATCAAATTATACAAGAAACAGAGAAGTATGAAAATGGAGAGTTAAAAGAAGGGAAAACGTGCCGCCTGCCGCTCTGCAAACCACATGGCGACCGGCTACACATTCTGCCAACGTGGCTGCATTCCAAGAGCCACAGGCCATGCGCACTCACTGCCAAACACTGCCACCCCACTAGATTATTTCTTTTTGTTTATACCCCCTCGCATTTTTTTTCAGCTAGCAGCAGAAGAAACCAACAGATATGCTCAACAAAAACAAGCAGCTAAGGGCACACCTGACTCCCTATGGTTCGATACAAGACTGGAAGAAATGCAGGTCTCTCTCTCTGTACTGGTTATGATGGGAAATAGCGTCTGCCACATCTATGGTGCTACTGGTCAACCGATCGCACGCTTGAACGATTCCTGGATCAGCAGTGTTATGCCCAAAAAACACTTCTTCAAAATTAATCAGTAGTTCCATCTGCGTGACACATCTAACACACATGCACAAGATCATCCTGCTTATGACCCTTTGTACAAGGTGAGAGATTTCATCAACATGATTCTCCCTTTGTTCAGGACCAACTACCATCCAGGTCGTGAACTCAGCACTGATGAGGCAATGACAGGGTACAAGGGTCAAATATTTTTCAAGCAATTCACGCCTGCAAAGCCAACCAAATAGGGCATCAAGGTGTGGGAGATGTGTGATGCAAACATAGGGTATTGTGTCACTTTTGATATTTACACTGGCCGTGCAAGTCGCACAGACACCACAATCAGTCTCGGGCACGAAGTAGCTGACATGCTGGCATCACCTTTCTATCATCAGAACAGGCACCTGTATTTTGACTGATTTTTCACCAGGTCCCCCTGATGACACACCTGTCCCGAAATGGGACATATGCCTGTGCCACTGTCAATGTCAACTGCAGGGGCTTACTAGAGGAGGTCAAGACTTCCATGTTGAAAGAGAAGGGAGTATTACTGCAGATGCAGAAGAGCTCACTGATGACCACTGTCTACAAAGACAACCATCAGATCTACATGCTCAGCACCAACCAGCCACCAGGTCATCCAGCAGAGGACAAAGTGACGCCAACAGTCATCGCTAACTACAAAATACATGGGCGGCATTGGCAGGTCGGACCAGTACCACGCCTACTACTCTGTCAGAACAAGAAATGGTGGCACTACATCTTCCACTCTCTAGTCAACTTGTGTATTGCCCAGGCCTATCTCACCTGGGAGGTGTCACCTCATGACCCCACTGCCCAAGAAAACATATAACCACATGATGTTTTGCGCTGACTGAACAACTTCGTAACGGATTCACCCTCCAGGAAGCACAAAGCAGGGCATAGTAAAGAAGTGCCTGAACACACACACACACACACACACACACACACACCATTTCCATGGCTGGCACTGACCATCACAGATTAGAAAAAATCAAAGGCAGAGTGAGGGTCTCTCAGCAGTGCATCAAAGATGGCCGTAAGACAGCTAAGGGACAACGCATAGAAACATCATATATGTTTTCTGCCAGGTGCCTCTCTGCTTTCATAAGAATGACCGTTTCCCTGACCACCACGCGCAAAATGTGGCTCAACAGTAGGGCAGTTTGCTGGTCTGTGTGTGTGTGTGTGTGTGTGTGTGTGTGTGTGTGTGTGCTTCCTGTAGTTTATAGTGACATCAGTGCTTTGATGACACTTGGCAAGGACTCACTATCCTCACTGTACAGCTATACATTGTCTAAATACATATGGATATTTATAAAGTGCTTAGAACAGTGACAGAAAAACAATGTGAAACTGTGCTTGAAACTACTTACAGTAACTCTTCAGTAGTGACAACTGGCACTAGTTGTGTGAAATTCTGTGGATTACCTGTGGGGACTGAACAGGTGGAAAGAAGAAGACAGATCATCTCAGGTAGGCCGCAGCTTTCATTTTACAACACTAACATGCATGTGCATGGGATAACTGCATGCTGGTCTGCTCTATCAGATTAGAATTGTCACCATGGCATGTGACACATTTGGTGACATTTTAATGGCAGTGACACAATCTTTCACCTTGAGACACACGAAATCTTGCTCACAGTATAGAACAAAGCCTTGTGACTATGCATGCCGAATTTCATAGCTCTTGAGGTTTATTCTTCATTGTGGTGAAGCATGAACTATACATACCCATTTTAAGGCTAAACTCACCAGAAGAACCTGAAAACTAGGGGGAGTTTGGCCTCAGAGAATCTGAATGCAAGAGGGTTAAACTGATGATTCCAGGAGGTGTAACGGATTGTTCCCACTTTCCCTTATGTAATTAAAAACATAATGCAACTATTAGCATGTAAATGAGTCCGGATCAGGAAAGGGAGGAGATCCCTGGAATCAACCTAGCAAAAGTGGGTCTAAACCAATGTCAAGTATGCCAATAATTGTTTGCACAGAGACACAACATGCAGCACAAAAAGTCATAACAGAAATGCGCATTCACACTAACCGCGAGTAAATGTGGTAAACAGGGCCCAATCAGTTTGTTGTAAATATTACATTACTATAGAAAAGGAATATACATGGCTTAAAAAAAAAAAAAAAGATTATAATACACAGGCATGTCCTGGCACAAAATTCTGGATGTAAATTTGCCATGATCCCAGAGTGAGTAACAACCAAACACGTGTGTCTGAACATTTCTACAGATGCCAAGCATTTCAAAGATAAGGACTACAGAGCCATTTCCCAATGGATGTGTCCAAAGATGCCGACTTTATCATAATCGATATTCTGAAGGTTGAGTCAGCAAAAAGTTCCAGGTACACAGAACCATTCTACAATGGATGTATCTGACAAGATGAAATGATCACCTTGCCATTTTCCCTTGGAACTGAACATATGAATGTTCCAAAAAACACAGAGACCTTCCATTATGTACAAGATTAGTATAATTTATAATGTAATTCTCTGATTGCCATGATGAGGTCATCTCCAAACACACATTGCCGTTTCGTAACCCTCTTGTATTCAGATTCTCTGAGGCCAAATTCCCCCTAGTTTTCAGATTTTTTGTGAATTTAGCCTTAAAATGGGTATGTATGGTTCATACTTCACACAACCAAGAATAAACCTCTAGAGCTACAAAATCTGCATGTATGGTCACAAGGCTTTGTTCTGTACTGTGAGCAAGATTTTGTGTGTCTCAAGGTGAAAGGTCATGTCACAGTCACCAAAATGTCACCCAATGTGTCGCATGCGATGGTGACAATTCTAACACAGCACACTAACATGCAATTATCCCATGCACATGCACGTACAATGAAAGCTGCTGCGGCCTAATTGAGATGATACGTCTTCTGTCTGCCTGTTCAGTCCCCACAGTAATCCACAGAATGTCACACACAACTAGTGTTTGCCACTACTGAACAGTTACTGTAAGTAGATTCAAGCACAGTTCCTCATTGTTTTTCTGTTACTGTTCTAAGCACCTTATACATGTCCATATGTATTACACACTGTATAGCTGTACAGTGAAGATATTAGGTAGAGTGTCACTGCCAAGTGTCACTGAAGCACTGTCACCATAAACTACAGGTAGGCATGTATACACATACACACAAACACAGAGACCAGCGAATTGCCCTGCTGAGCCACATTCTGCGCATAGTAGTCACGGAAACAGTCATTCTTATGAAAGCATAGAGGCACCTGGCAGAAAGAACACATATATGATGTTTCTACGCGTCGTCTCTTAGTTGTCATACGGAATAATCAGTACAGAGACATAGCCCTGCATTTCCTCAGGTGTTGTGTCGAACCACAGGGAGTCAGGTGTGCCCTCAGCTGCTTGTTTTTGTTGAGCGTATCTTTCAGTTTCTTCTGCTACTAGTTGAAAAATGTGTGAGAGAAAAAAAAAATAATAATCTAGTGCGGTGGCAGTGTTCAGCAAGGACAGCGAAAAGGCTGTCGGCTGTTGGAATGCAGCCACGTTGGCAGGATATGTAGCCAGTCGCCATGTGTTTTGCAGAGCAGCGAGTAACACGTTGTTCTCGGGGCTGCTTTTACCCATTTTCCTTTCCTTCACTAGTGCCTGTTTCAACATCATTCTCTTCTCCTAACTCTCCTCCCATTTTCATACTTCTCTACTTCTTGCGTAATTGATCCCACTTCTCCGCTGAATACTCAGGAATATCATCAAACTTGCTGTTGCTAGCAGACGACGCCACTGTGAAAATCGGACAGTCTCACAACTCTTCGCTTGCAGTTTCTCCTCTAGTGAATGGAAGTGGTGCCAGCATCCAAAAACAGTGCTGCCACATTACTGCGCTATAGTGGGAAATCCCCAAGAACTTTTAGTGGCTCTCGAGCATTTTCACAACATCAGCAGGTGATGGAAAAGTACTGTACACATGCAGCGGGCAGCTCCCGTCTGCGACCGTTACGAAATCTAGCACGCTGTCTCAGCACTCCCATCTGCGCCCATTATGAATACAAGAGGGTTAATAGATGTGCAACACAAAAATTTTTTTTTTTAAATCACATGCTATACTCATTCGCTTATCCATATCTCCTGTGAGTGCCAAACTCCCCCCCCCCCCCCCCCCCCCCCCTTTTTTATTTTTAAGGCGACAAGATTCAATGATTAATCAGGTACTACTGGACTGATGCTGCATATATACAAACTCACTCTTAATGGCCTTCTTGCCCAGTGATGGGGTCCTGCTGGTGTAAGTGCGAGTCTCAGACAGCCTCCCCCACCCCACCTTTTTTTTTTTTTTTTTTTTAAAGGCAACAAGATTCAATGATTAATCAGGTACTACTGGACTGATGCTGCATATATACAAACTTCACTATTAATGGCCTTCCTGCCCAGTGATGGGGTCCCACTGGTGGAAGTGCATGTGTCAGACAGCAACACTCAATATTGGCTTTTGAACAGTGAGCCTCTCTTCTACATTACAGCCCCTAATGGCCCAGTTTCACAGTAGTCTGATTGAACTTTGGCAGGTTCCAAGGAACAGGTCTGATTGACTTCACCCTCTAGAAATACTTGCTCTTTTTTCTTCTTTAATTTCTTGATAGAACAGTGAAGAAAACAATTACTCTGAAAAGGCCGCTTTGCCTGCAACAACTACTCCACTTGAACAGTCCAAAGCCTCAATGTGCTATCTCTGACATAGAACCTACCAAAGGTTGTTAAAGATTTCTAGCTGTCTGAAAAACATCAGTAACCACAATATTCTGCCAAAGGGCACAACTGGTGGACAGAGCCCAGACTTTGTGTATGCCCTGATATCCTCTCTTGGGGGGGGGGGGGGGGGGGGGGGGGGGGGCGCAGAGGTTTCTGGCCAAAGAAGTAAGCCTAGTGGATGACCTGTATAAGCTAAGAGCTTATCCTCTTGGGTCATACAGTGGCACCATGTCTCTCCTGCCATCATGCACAAATCACAAGAGCCTGACTCTGAAGAGGAAGGGCCAGCAAAGACCGCTCTTTGGGCTTTGCAGTTTGGCTTGAAAGGTAAAACATGTAGACAGGGTTACTAAGCCATTATGCCACTTCATGGTCCGTGGGTCCCTGGAGAGGACAATGAACCTCATTGACCCTGCATGCAGACGCAAGGGAAGGTAAAGCTAATGTTGCTCATAGCCTAGCTGTCACCGCATCACAGTCAACTCACAAGTCGTAGAAAAAAAACATTCACACAACCCTTTACAATACATCTTCTAAAAGCAAACTGCAACTTTTGTTACAAATCTTTTTTCCGTAAAGTCTTAGATCAGATGAAAAATGATCTCTTTCAGAGAGATTCAAAGATCACATCAAGTGGAACATCTCTGAATAAGGTTTTTAGGAAGTTTGCTGTAAAGCGTTTGTTTATGTCTCATGTTGTGGAAGTCTAAGCACTCTAAAAGAATATGTTTCACCATGAGTGGTACATGACATGGAATGCACCACAGAGCTTCTTCACCTTATAAAAGATGAGAATGAGTGTAGAAGGAATGGTCTGTGTGCAAACAGCACACAAGACTGTTTCTTCTTTACAGCCGCCTCAGGAACTGGTAAAAACTTCAAGGTTTGGACGGATTTTAAATAATAATCTGTCTGCAAGTTCCATTCCTCTTGCCAGAGGTCTCTGATGTAAGCCTGGGCTTTGGGTTTCACATCAGTGTGAGGGACAATCTGCTCAACTCTTTCTTTGTGGGCCTCTTGGCAAACTGATCAAGCAACTCATTGCCACGCATGTCCACATGGCTGGGAAACCAAGCAAAAACTGTGTTTGTATCCATCTAATTTTAGAGAACTCTACAGATCAAATAATTTCAGCAACTGAGGGTGCTTGAAGTTATGGCTGGCAATGGCAAGGTAAGGTAAGATAATGTTGCTCATAGCCCAGCCAACCACAAAGGGCCATATCAGGGCTGTCAATGCACTGAAGTATACTCACAAGTCATATTAAAGAAAAAAAAAACCAACCCTCATTCATGCAACCTTTTAAAACACACCTAAAAACACACAGGAATGTTCAAATTCTTTTCTCCATAAAATTTAGATCAGACAAAAAAACATTAACCTCTTTCAGAAATTCAAAGGTCACATCAAGTTGGACATTTCTGAACAAGATTTTCATGAAGTCTGCTATAAAGTGTTTAAGTCTCATCATGCAAGTCCCTGCACTCTAAAAGAATGTTTGACTAAGACTGGTACATGACAAGCAATGCACCACGAAACTTCTTCACCTTTAAAAGATAAGAATGGGTATAAAAGGAGTGGCCTGTATGCAAATGCACAGAACTGTTTCTTCTTTATGGCCACCTCGAAAACATGGTAAAATCTCTTTCAGGTTTGGACGGACTGTTAAATAGTTTAAATAAAAAAAAACAACAAACACCCAAAGCATTTTACAGAAGCGCTTTCGGTTTTTGCAAACGTTCCTCAACTGACCATGGAAGTCAGCGTCAAAACTAGTTGATGTAATGTGTGTTTTTTTACCTCATTAATCCCCCACCCCACCCCCCTCATTACTGTATGGTAAATAGTGATGCCTGGGTGAAATCTTGGTTCAGCGAAGGGCAAAGCTCCCAGGGCAGATTGTTCATGTGAAATAGTTTGTTATCCATCTACAAGCTCCATTCCTTTGCCAGAGTTCTTATGTAAGCGTGGGTTTTTGGGTTTCAGATCAGTGTAAGGGATAGACAATCTGCTCAACTCTTTCCTTGACACTCTTGGCAAGTTGTTGCCAACTTGTTGCCACAAATGCCCATATGGCTGGGAACCCAAACAATAACTATGTTGTACCAATCTCATTTCAGGGAGGTGCACATCTGAATAATTTCAGCAACTGTGGGTGCCTGAGGTTGGCAATGGCCTCCAAAGAAGAAAAGGAGTCTGACAAAATGAGGAAATCTTTATGTTTGGATTTTGGGATCATTCAAGAGCCAAGACCAAGGCTGTCAATTCAGCAGTGTAGATTGAGCTGTCAGTGGGAATGTTTAAAGAACATCTCTAAGAAGGACTTCTTGTATGCAGCAGAGGCAACACCATCCTCAGATTTGGAACCATCAGTTAAAATACTTCTGAAGGATGGAAACTTCAAACACAGTTTGGCAAAAAAAAGGACTTACAACTACAACAAGAAGCTAGTGGTATCTTTTCAGTTTATCAAACTAGATCTCTTAAGAAAGTCCATGGTGGGTTATCAAGAAACTTGGATAAATCACACACTACTCCAAGGTCTGTATCTGCACTGTTCAAATGGGGAAGACTATGAATTCCAAAGGATGGAATGGAACTGGGGTGGTCATCAAATTTCTTTTGGAACTTGGGGTCAAAAAACACAATCATATGCAGGGTTTGGGGGTTCAGAAGAAAGATTTAAACAGTAGTTCAAGCCAAGTTTCAGCCGTTGGTTCAAAAGGGATGGTTCTCCTATCTCAACATGCAGGCTATAAACTGGGCGGTGCAGAATGCACCCAAACAGAAACAAAGCCCTTGATGATGGACGGGATCAAGACTTTTCAGGTAGGAATGTCTGGCTGAGCCTTAGACTATACACTCTTAGTCCAGTTTGGAGCAGATCAGAGCCCTGTAAGATGGAGAAGAGTTTTCTTATCAGAGCCCCAATCTGTGTGTACCACAACTCTCAGAATGTTTAGTGCTTTCTGACATACAGTTTTTAAGTGTTAGATGTGACTTTTAAGTTTCAGTTCAGTTCAGTTTTTGATAAAAAAAACTAAAAAAAAAAAAGAAAAATTGGCTTCTCTGACAGCTGGAATGGTGGTCCAGATGAATTTCAGGATTGGCAGTTAACTGACCAAAACTGTGAAATTGGTTGACTGTGTTTTTGTGCTTGAAAAGGTAAACCTGTTTTCCTCGGCCAACTGTTAAATCTTATCCACACAAAGTTGGAGTAGACACTGTATGCTGGCATAGGAGGCTCCAACTGTGTAGAGTGTGAAGTCATCAACAAACAGAGAGGACTCGGAACCCTGGTTTACTGAATTAACAATCTCGTTTATTTTGACACTGAAAAGAGCAGGAGAAAGAAGGCTCCCTTGAGGTACATGTAACTCCTGCCCATGGGTTTAGACCGCATGGTGCCAGAACAGACTTGAAACTGTCAATCAGCCAGTAAGTTTTGAATAAATAAAGGCAACTGACCACAAAAACCAAGTTTATGAAGATCCATAACAATTCCAGATTTCCAAGTGGTATCATATGCATTATCAAGATAAAAAAAGATAGCAACCACGTGTTGCTTATAAATGAAGGCACTGCAGATAGTGGTTTCTAGACAGACTTAGTGGTCAACAGTTGAGTGGTACTTCCGGAACCCACACTGTTCATTGGCCAAAAGGCCACTGGTTTCCAGCTTCCACATCAGACGAGAGTTGATCACCTTTTCCATTAGCTTGCAAAGACAGCCGATCAGAGCTACTGGACGATAATTTAAAGGATTGGTAAGGTCTTTTTCAGGCTTAGAATTTGGAATGATCAGGGCTTTCCGCCAGGAGGGCAGAAAGCACCATGTGGTCCAGATTATGGTTGTAGACTTTCAGAAGGGTCTGGAAAGGTGTCTCTTGAAGATGTTTCAAAAGCTGATAATGGATCTCATCCAGGCCAGAAGCAGGATCATTTCAGATTTGCAGAGCTGATTTCAGTTCATTAATTGAAAATGGCAGGTTATAGGCTTCAGTGTTCTCCGATGAGAAGCTAAAGGGAGATTTTTCGTTCAGATCTTTGTTTTTTTTCAAAAAAACGTGCTGTTTTATTTGTGGGTAAACAAGTTCTTTTTAATAGTTGAGGCCAGCTGATTGGCTACAGCTTGTTTATCTGTGATCAGGGCTTCTGCAAGTTTAAAGTGATGGATAGAAGGATTTGTGCTTTTTCCATTAATGTACTTGATTGCTTTCCACACTTTTTTCCTGGGAGACATTTGCAGTCAGCTTGGAGCTGAAATCTGTCCAAGACTGTCGTTTACATTTCTTGAAATTATAGTGAGTTTTGGTGCAGGGAATTAGGTGTGCCTCGTGTTAGGCATTGATGGCCTGCGATAGACAACACGTTGAGCCTTTTGGCCTTGATTGTGGATTTGCTAGCGCTCGGTTTTAAACCAGGGAGTTTTTTTTCCCGACATCTGAGGTTTGATTGAAGTAGTCGGAATGATGTTTTTTTAACACAACTGATGATGATACTGGTAAAGGTTTCTGCAGGGTTAGGAATTTGCAGAACCTTATCTTCCACTAAATCTTCTTGTACATTCATAGCAGAACAATCCCACTTGGCTTTCTTAAAGTTAAGGTGTTCTAGTAAAATGACATTTTCTGTAGTTTCATATCTCAAGATTACTGAAAAATGGTCACTTCCATCAGATCATCATAAATACTCCAATCAAAGTCCAAGACCAGTGACGGATCACACACTAACAAATCTACGCAAGAAAGAGTAACATCTGAAGAATGAAGATACGCTGGAGAGCCATTATTAAGACAACACATGAAGCTCAGAGAAGACATCCTCCAGAAGACCTCGGGGTGAGGTGTGTATACTACCCCAAAGAGGAGAATGGTCACTCAGTCCCCTAAAAACAAGAATGGTCATGGAAGTTCATCAATCAGGCTACCATCTCTTGTAAACTGACAGATAATGATAGGTAGGTATAAAGAAAACAAACTATTACTGTTTCATGTACACAAATTCTGGCAGCTAAAGCTTGTAGAGAAGAATTAAGGTTGATAAGGCTGAATAACAGAGATTTGTGGGTAAGTAATGAGACTCCACCCGTAATTCCAAGTGCTGTGGTTGGGGCTGGTTTTGAAAGTACATTAAAACCTGAAAGTTAGAAGTTTTTTTATTTTGTGAATTTGCATTTCTTAAAGAACAACTACTGCTGGCTTTAAATCTTGACAAAGAAATTGTAGCTCCTCAAAATTTGAGCATAGACCTCTGTTATTCCAATGGAATATGGTTATGTCCATCATAAAGGTGACAGTAAATAGTTCAGTTTCTTTCCGTCTCTTCATCATCATCTCTTTCTAAGGGAGTGCACTGATTTCACTCCATGTCAACAACATCTTCATGATCTGACAGAACTGCAAATCTGGGGGTTCTTTTTTTCTGGTTTTTTTTTCCTCTCAATCTGACGAGATATTAGGCCCTTTCTTTTTGAATGGCAATTTTGCTTTCTCTCTAGAACTGCTGACCACTGTAGGGTGCCCTTTGGAGAGTTTTGAGGGGGTAGTCTTGTCTGAAACTTTCATTTCTACTCTTTTCTGCCATGTAGGACCTGTAGGTCTTTCAACCCCTGAAAGTTTGGGAGCAAAAGTAGGTCTTGAAGACAGAGCTGCACCTGAAAGCGAAGACTGCTGAGGAAGTTGGGGTTCATCCCATAACAGCCTTTCGACCCGAGGCTACAAATTTTGCTCCTGATTGTCTCTCTGCAGGTCAGGAGGACTCAACCATCTGCATGCCAATGCTAGCTGTTGATGGCTTCTTTACTGCAAACGAGAGTCCAGCAGTTGGTTGACTGTTCATAACAATCTTTTTTGCTTCAAAGAAAGGGATTCTTTCTTCTGTCTTGATCTGCTGAATTTCTTTCTCCTTCATTCAGTAAGGACAGGTCATAAGACAATGATAGGTGGCTGCCTCTACAGTTGGCACAGAGTGGTGGAATGTCACAAACACCCTCATGGACTGGCTGGCAGCAGGTACCACACACCCTGTTCTTCTGTACACTGATCCTTCACATGTCCAACCCTCTGGCATTTGAAACAGCGCAGAGAGGAAGGGATGTACAAAGAGACTGAAACTCATAAGCAGCCCCCCCTTGATAAACTGGGGAAGTGTTGTCAAGCAAAAGGTCAGGAAGAGGGTGTCAGCAGGGACCCTTCTCGTGGCCCTTGTGCACAAGAACTCAACGCTGGTCATTCCTTGTGGAGCTAGTTCTGTTTTGATATCTGCCGCAGACATCCCTCTCAGATCTTTGCATCTAATCACCCCTTTGGATGAGTTGAGCGTCTTGTGTGGAGTCACCCTGATTAGATGGTCAACCAAAGTAGTGGTTTTCAGCAACATTTCTGAGTGAAGCTTGGACAAGCACTCGACCACAAGAGAACCAATCCTCATCTTCTTCACACTCTTTGGTCTCCCACTGAGATCATTGATTCCCTTTCCAATTGCAAAAGAACTCAAGCCTGACAGAGGTCTCTCCTCATCCACTCCTTTAACAATCAGCCAGCTGGGCCAGAAGCCTGACACTTTTCTTATTTTGCATTGAGTCTGATTCTGTATCTGTTTCTGAATCTTGCCTGCGTTGCTTTTACGTTTTGGGGCCTTGTGTTCATTCATATTCATCTCCCTTGATTCCACCTGCCACTGATTCCCAACAAGGAGAATACCCATTTCATGCAGATATCCAGAATATCAGAGCACCAGGATTCCGGAAGAGGTATACACAGCCTGTAATCCTGCCAGCCACGGAAGCTCCCAAACCTGCCTGACCCAAGCTGCCACCTTCTAACCTCATCTAGGACATGTGCACGACTAGCCGCTTGATCAAAATCGGACACTCTGACCACCTGTCTAGAGGAAATCCAGGCTGAAGATGTGTGTTGACTTGATGCATCGCAGTCACTTCAGCGGTCTCAATCTCCAGGATCCCATTCTCCCCCAACACAGGAAGCACCGCACAGCAAACACAGTGGGCCTCAAGAGAAAAGAAGAAGAATGTGGGAAAGATTTGAAGGGGGAACGGACTTGACTTCCGCTCACCGAACGAGTCGGACGTGCCTAGCGAGCGCTCCGCGATCACGACTGTTCTCTCCACATTCACTAGTATGGCCTACATCTACGTGGTGTAAATGTGTTCTTCTTTCTTTTTTTTTTTATGTGACGAAGAAGAACGTAGAAGAATTCTAAAGTGAGAGACAGCAGATCTTTATTCTACTCTACTTGGAGCTGGAGTAACTGTGCGACAAGTTACGACTTTGTGTCACAATGGAGTGACGCGAGAGGACATTTGGAAGTGAGCGAGGCGCTACTTATTTATTTATGCATTTATTTATTTATTTATCCTCCACACTGTGTTCTGAATATGAATAACTGAGTTTATGAGGACTCAAACGTTTCCGACTTCAAGATACGCAATGTTAGGAGACTCCACAGAAAATGACTTCTACTTTTTCTAGATATTTTTCGAGCAAAGGAGGTGAAAAACGAAAACCATCCTCATCGTCCGGAAGTGATGTGAGTTTAACCAGCCCAGATCCAAGCAGCAAAATTGCAAATAAGAAAAGCAAGCAAGAATTAGATGATAGTGTGGAGGAGATGGCGATGCAAGAAAGTTTATGTGAAATAAAAAGGCCGCCTTAACAAAACAAAATGCTGCCATAGCAAAACTCGCCACGAAGGAGGATGTCAGACAGTTGAGAGACGAGATGGAGAAGCTGACGGAGTCTATGACTCGCAGAATAGAAAGTTTGGAGGGTACCATTATGGGACCTTCAAAATGACAAAGACAGACTGGAGTCTGAAGTTACGAAGGTGCGGGGCGGGGAGAGAATTCGAAACTGAGGACCAAACTTGCCCAGATTTCCAAGGAGACCAGCAACCTGAGGTGTGAAGTTAATGACAATGAGCAGCACGGTCGGCTGTGGAACGTGCGAGTGTACGGCATCAAAGAGCCACAGGGGGGGACGAGACAGTTCAAGACTGCATCAAGAAATGTGTCGATGTGTTTTCCCAAAAGCTAGGAGTTCCTGTGACAACAGCTGATGTGGAGATAGCCCACAGGTCGGGGGAGGGTGGCCACGGGGGGTGGGAGACCACGCCCCATCATTCTTCGTTTCTTTTCGCGAAAGAAGAGGGGAGAAGTGCTGACCGCCCGCCGAAAATTAAAACAAACTGGAATCACTGTGGGAGAGGACCTGACACAAGCGAATTACAAACTACTAAAGAAAGCAAGTGCACATTCCGCAACATGGCTGCCTGGTCAACGAACGGAAAAAATATTGACAAAACTAAAAAACAGAAAAACATTGAAGATAGACACAAATATGGACATTGATTCTCTTTTTGCAAAGGAAATGTGAATGCAAAAACTAACCGGGCCCTACCGATTTCACTTTGGATGTTATGTGTGGGGGTGGTGTGGTGTGGGGGGCGTGAAAGGAAATATTCATCTGTTTCTCCAACTACCCAGGTATTTATTCATCCATCCATCCTCACATATTTGCAAACCCCCCCCCCCCCCCCTCCCCTCCAGTCCCCTCGTTTCACTTTGAGACTGTCTTTCACTTGTCTGTCTGTCTGTCTCTCTCTCTCTCTCTCTCTCTCTCTCTCTCCCTCTCTCTCTCTCTCTCGCCCCTTTTCTTTCTGTTTCTGTCATAATGTTCTCCAATCCCACACATAATAACAATAATAAGATTAGACGCTCGGATATATGGGTGCATGTGTTTCTCTTACTGAACTTGAATGTTTATTTTCATTTATTATCCTTCTTTTGTCAGATTTGTAATATTATGCATGGTGTTATTGTAAAAGAATTGATGGATAACAGATGCTGGTCGAAAACGTTTCTATGATGAGAGATCACACATATGATGCGCGCGGGTGGGCCAGCGCGCGCGCGCGCGCGGGCTCGTGTGCAAACATGCGCACGCACACTTTTCCAGATTCAAACTTTTTTTTTTTTTTTTTTTTTTTTTTTCTCCCTCCTTCTCAGCCTTTCGGTTTAGTACCAGTCTCCGCCACTGTCCCGGCTTCCCCCCCCCCCCCCCCCCCCCCCCCCCCCCCAAGATACCCTTTCTTCTTCAGCCTGCGTTGCTCTTCTCTCATGTCCAAACTATGACAATGTAGTCAGACATTTATAGACGAAAGATATTTTACCCTCCTTTTTTTTGCGATTACCCTTCTTCTTCTTTACTGATTACCTTGCTGATGATGAAATGGACAATGGCGTTTAGGTTTACTGATGGTAGATGTTCGGAGATGATGCCCATGGAGGATATCATTGGATGATGGTAACGGATAGAGAATGTGATGAATAATGTGTGAGGTTGACTGGTGATGTCTTCATAGGGCCATCTCTGGGTGATGGTGATGAGATATATGTATAAATGGATGGTATTGATGGGGGAAGTTGATGAATTGATTTGCCGAGGTATTATTATGTTGATTGATGATGCTGATGGGTGATTATGTTGATTGATGATGCTGATGGGTGATTATGTTGATTGATGATGCTGATGGGTGATTATGTTGATTGATGATGCAGATGGGTGATTATATTGATTGATGATGCTGATGGGTGATTATGTTGACTGATGATGCTGATGGGTGATGTCGACAGTAACGTTGATGGGAGACATTAATTGACAAGGCATTTACCCAAGAGATTAAGATTAATTGACAAGGCCGATGGAAGCGATTGGGGGTGATGTCGACAGTAACGTTGATGGGGAGACATTAATTGACAAGGCATTTACCCAAGAGATTAAGATTAATTGACAAGGCCGATCGAAGATCTCATGGACCATTGTATAAGGGTGGTGGGATATATTTAGATGGGCTGTGAATGGTATGCATATGGGTAAATACTTTGATAGGACATGTTGACTAATTATGCTAACACGTAATGTGTAGATATGGTGTTGATAAAATGTTTTATTGAATGGTGATGGTGATCAATGGATGATGTTGATAAGCGAAGTTGATCGATGACGTTGCTGTAAATGATGTTGTAGAATGGTGAGGTTGATCAGGGAGGTTGATTAGAGAGGTCGACGGTTGATGCTGATACATTATGTTAATCGGTGAGATTGATTGTGATGTTGAAAGAGAAATATTGACTAGCGTAGCTGATTGACGTTGTTGATGTGTGACATTGATTGATGAAGTTGATTGGTGAAGTTAACGGGCTGTGCAGATAGATGATTTTGACTTTTTAGGAACCAGGGCATTCCCTATGACTGATGAAAAACTTAGCAAAAATGAATGTAAACGCAAGCGCGCGCGCGCGCGCGCGCACGCACACATTCATTCTTTTCAGACAAAAATGGTAAACTGCAGAAAGATTACCGTTAAACCCCACCTCCCAGCTTTCAAGCAGTCGGTGTTTTCTCTCACGCCCTGGTTATAACTTCGAACTATTGTTGCTGTTTTTTTTTTTTTTTTTTTTTTTTTTTTTTTTTATCATATATGTATATGCTATTCTCCTTCCTTTAAGAAAATTATCATTATTACTATTATTATTTCTTCATTTCAATATACGTTCAAAATGCTGGTTCATTGTTTGAAAGGTGCAGGGGATGGATAATGTCTGCTGTGCAACAGGGATGGATAATGCTAGTGATTGTCACTGATGGTTGAGGCTGAGATGTGTGTGTGTGTGTGTGTGTGTGTGTGTGTGTGTACATATGTATAACCATAATTATTTCTTAGGTGCTTTCGGTTTGGTTTTTTGTGTTTGTGATTCCAATTTTTGTAGAAGGGATGCTTGATGTTTTCTGTCGCCCTCTCGCCCCTTACCCCGCTCCGCTTCCCTCACCCCACCATCCCCGCCCCCGTGTCTTCCCTTCCCGGATATGTGCGCGCGCGCGCGCGCGCCTCACATCGTTGTGCTGGTCCACCGCGTAAACGTTTAAGATGCATGGGTTGAACTGTGTTCGGGTGGTAATTGGAACCCAACACAGCTAAAGCAAGAGCGCACGCGCTCGATCACGAACATTTTACGTGTGTCTATGATCGGTAATCTTTTTTTTTTTTTTTTTTTTTTCTTTTTCCCCTCTCACTAGCCATTTATGACATCCTTTTGCACTCTCTCTATCGTTCAACTTGTGGGGGAGGGAGGGGGATTTGTATTCTTGCACCTCCCATTTCCTTGCGTTGGTCAGGCAGTTTTTGATACATCGTTAGATATAATCTCTACGTTTATTAATATGACGTGTAGTACGTAGTATGTTTTGATCATGTTGTATGCACAGACATTCGCGCGTGCGGTGCGGGTGCGCGCGCGCGCGCGCGCGCGGGTGGCCATGTTCGTGTGCGCGCGCGTGCGCACACACATGCACGAGCTTCATTGATGGGCATGTGTGTGGAGGGAGGGGGGGGGGGGGGGGGGGGGGGGGGGGAAAAGGGAAGGAAAAAAGGCGTAAGTTGCTTCTGCTGTGCTGATGCGCCCCGTTCCGTGAGGTATCTGCTGAGAGCTGTAGTACGGTGGCTTTTGGAACCCGGCGCAGCCCGGGTGGGGGCGCGCGAGCGCGCGGGCATGGGCCACTTTGTGTATATTTTTCTGATCGGCTTGGACCAGGTTTTGATACGGCAATGTTGTACTTTCATATCGAGTTGTTACGGCTGAGGTTGTTGAATGCTGTTGTTTTGAAAGTATCATCAATTTAAAACACAAGTCCTCTCAATTTGTAAAGAGCTGACATGTACTTAGAGACAGAGCTTTTTTTTATTATTTATTTTTTCTTCTCCGTGTGTGCGCTGGGGTTGGTGGTGGTGGTGGTGGGGGGGGGGGGGGGGGGGGGGGGGGGGGGGGGGGGGGGGGGGGGGGGGGGGGGGAGGGGGGGGGGTTGCTTCACAACAGATGCATTGGAGTGTACACAGTTCCTTACAGCACGATCACACACACACGCACACTCTCTTTTTCTCTCTCTCTTCCTCCGTCCCTCACTCACTCACTCATACACAAGCACACGGGCAAGCCCGCGCGAGTGTGCCCGCTCGCTGCACAAATATATCAACATGTGAAAGATGTCATTTTTCAAGTATGGGACACTTGCAAGTGATGTCAATGTCGTATTTTGATGTCACTGAAGTAGACGGCTTTATTATTTTTTTTTTTTTTTTTTCAATTTGTATTTATTATTATTATTTCATTTTTGTGTATTCTTGCGCCTTCCACTTCCTAGCGTTGGTCAAGCAATTTTTGACTTATTGTTGGATATACCCTGTATGTTTAGTTAGTATGAGATTTCGTACGTTAGTATGTTTGGTCATGTATTCGATGTTAGTTTGTTTATTTGTCAGTTGTTGTGTTTAGCAAAACAGAAAACCAAAGGCACACATTAGAGAATGAGAAGTCATACAAAAAGGTAATTATAATGAACAGGTATGGATTCTATTGCAATGTCATCGTTGAACTGCCAAGGTCTCGGGGGGTATCAAAAAAGAAAGGATGTGTTTCAGTTTTTAAGACAAAAACAGTACTCTATTTATTTTCTACAAGACACACATTTCACACAGAAATTAGAACGCCAAATAAGAAGAAGCGAATGGGGATACGAGTGTGTTTTTTGCTTCTAACAATTCAAGATCAAGAGGCGTGGCAATACTCTTCAATAATAACTTTGAATTCAAAATAAAGAAATTAATTAAAGATGTTCAGGGTAATTACATAATATTGGTTATTAATACAATGGGAAAAGATGATTTAATTT
Organism: Conus betulinus; assembly: GCA_016801955.1. NCBI lineage: Eukaryota > Metazoa > Mollusca > Gastropoda > Neogastropoda > Conidae > Conus > Conus betulinus. The sequence continues at coordinate 283,974 of JADBJO010001070.1, read as the reverse complement.
TGGTGAATATCTATGGACCAAATAAAGATGATCCTTCCTTCTTTGAAAACATACAGTTGAAAGTAGAAGAATTAAACATAGCCGACATAATAATAGCCGGAGACTGGAATTTGGTTCTTAACCCTAGTATTGACTATCAAAATTATAAACATATCAATAACAGTCATGCGCAGGAAGTAGTCACTGAAATGATGACAAAACTAGAGCTAGTTGATATATGGAGAGAGTTGAATGCAGACACGAGACGGTATACATGGAGAAGACCAAAACCCTTCCAACAAAGCAGACTAGATTTCTTTTTAGTGTCCGATTCGTTGATCACTGATATTGAAGATGCTGATATTTTCTTTGGGATACAAAACAGATCACTCTTTGGTATATATAAATATTGCTTTTAAAAAAGAAGACAGACATAAAAAGGTTTTTGGAAATTTAACTCTTCACTTTTGAGAGATAAGAGATATGTAGACCTTATTAATGAAAAGATTGAAGAAATTAAGGAACGATATGCGCTACTACCATACAGTAGAAATTATCTTGATAAAATCCCAAACAATCAAATTCAGTTCTCAGTTTCAGACCAGTTATTCTTAGATACTCTGATTATGGAAATAAGAGCAGAAACAATAACATTTAGCATTCATAAAAATAAAAACATAAATGAAAAAGAAAAAAAACGTTGCAAAAGAAATTCAAGCTTTAGAATGCAAAACCCCATTACTGGAAGCGGACGTTGCGACCCTGAAAAAGAAAAAAGATGAATTGAGTGAGATTAGGAAAACAAAGATGGATGGAATAATAGTAAGGTCCAGGGCAAGATGGGCGTCACAAGGGGAAAAAAGTAAACAAATACTTCTGCTCACTGGAAAAAAAAAAACTTCGTAAGCAAAAGAATGCTAAAAACTAGTCACGGACAAAGGAACAACTCTAACAGAAACGGACGTTATGTTAGAAGAAACAAAGAATTATTTTAAAAACTATATGCAGAAAAGAAAGTAAAAAGAAAAAAAGATATTGAAATTGATAAATATTCCAATAATCTACCCAAACTAACTCAAGCAGAATCCGACGAGATGGAGGGACCAATTACCTTAGAAGAAGCTACTAGAGTCTTAAAAAAATATGGAGAATAATAAAAGTCCTGGGACAGATGGTATGACAGTAAACTTTTTAAAATTCTTTTGGAGACAATTGGGGGATTTTGTTGTCCGTTCATTAAACGAGGGATACAAATAAAGGCGAAAATGTCTATAACACAAAAAGAAGGTATAGTAATTTGTTTACCAAAAGGAGAGAAGCCACGAGAATATCTGAAGAACTGGAGACCAATTTCACTTCTAAATGTACTTATAAAATTGCTTCTGCATGCATTGCAGGTAGAATAAAATCTGTTTTACCCAAAATTATAAATGAGGATCAGTCAGGTTTCATTCCCGGTAGATACATAGGAGACAGTTTAAGAACCATATATGATCTAATTCACTATTTAGAGGTGAACCGCTTGCCTGGGTTATTGGTATCAGTAGATTTTGAAAAAGCATTTGACTCTGTTGACTGGTCATACATGAGTAAGGTTCTACGTGCATTTGGTTTCGGAAAAGGAATACAGAAATGGATATCACGTTTTTATGAAAAGATAAGGTCTTATGTTATAGTAAACGGGAAGGTTTCTTCAGGATTTTCTATTGGAAGAGGATGCCGACAAGGTGATCCTATATCTCCCTATTTGTTTGTTTTATGTGCCGAAATACTAGCAAATAAAATAAGGCAAGATCAAGATGTTAAAGGCATAAAAATAAAAAAATACAGAATTCAAGACAAATCAGTTTGCAGATGACACCACCTTCACACTGGAAGGAGATAAGAAATCATATGAAAAGTTGTTCACAGATCTCTATGAATTTGAGCAAATATCCGGACTTAAATTAAACTATGAAAAAAACATTTAATGTTTGGTTAGGGATAAAAAAAATTCCTCGAGCACATACTTACCCTACATAAAATGGAATGGAACCCTTTAAAAAAATCTTAGGGGTGTGGTTTACAAATAATCTGACAGATATGACTCAAATCAATGTGACAGATAAATTTTTAGAAGTTACAAATCTATTTAAGATATGGTCAAAAAGAGTAATTACACCACTAGGTAGAATAGCAGTGCTAAAATCATTAGTGCTATCAAAACTTGTATACTTGTGGATCCTCCTGCCCAACCCTCCAGACTCTCAAATAGATATGTTGCAAAATATGTGTTTCAAGTTTGTTTGGAACAACAAAAATGATAAAATTAAAAGAAAATATTCTGTGCAAAATATTTGGAAAGGAGGACTAGGTATACCCATATTAAGATATATATCCAATCCTTAAAATCGCCTGGATTAGGAAAGTATACGTGCAAAATTGTAAATGGAAAACAGTATTACATTCATTATGTCCTGAAATCGATGCCCTTTGATTCATATGGGCCAGATAGATTCGTACAAAGCAAAGCAAATACATTTTGGAGAGATGTTTTTAAGGCATATAAATTTTTTTGCAACCGTGCAGAATTAAAAAATAACAAAGATCTAGCTACTGAACCTATTTTTTGTAACGAAAAGTTCAAAGTGGGAAATAAACCGTTCTTTTACAAGAAATGGATGCAGAACAATATATTTTTGGTTAAACATTTACTTGATGACAATGGTAACTTTATAAGCCGTCACAAACTGTCAGAGAAGCTGGGATCGGAGGTCAATTTTCTAAATATATAGTTGCGTACAATCAATAAAAGAATATGCGAAGAAAATGTTAATAAAACTCGACAGTAATATCAGTAATGACAGAACATTAGCGTTACAAAAAATTTGTAGCGCCACTAAAGGGGCACGCATTCACTATGATATTATGATAGAAGACATTGAGGTTTTAAACATCAGCTCTTTTATGAAAATGGGAACAGAGCCTTAATGTACCTATTAATTGGACAAACGTACTAAAAAGAATTACGAAAATAAAAGAAATAAAACTGAAATGGTTCCAGCTTAGAATATGTCACAGAATTCTGGTAACTAACAGTACTTTGAAAAGAATGCAGGTTGTGGATAGTGACATGTGTAATTTCTGTAACAGAGAGAAAGATTCAATTAGTCACTACTTGTGGGAATGTGAATTTGCACATACTTTCTGGAAAGAACTTGAAATTATTCTCAAAAGTAAGTGTTCACACTGTGAAAGATTGTCATTTAATGTAGAGCTTATATTGTTTGGCACTGATGAGAAAAACAAAAACAGATGATATGCTAGACTTAATCATTTTAATGGGAAAATATTTCATATACAAATGTAGAATTAATAAGATGAAACCAAACCTAATAATGTTTCTAAAGGAACTATGTTACAGATATAAAATTGAAAACATATGTACTCGATGGAGATGAACTATGCAGAATACGGGACAAAAATGGTTCCATATATAACATTAATACATGAGTAATGTTAATAATCCATAGAATATAATTGCCCCCTTTGTTTTTGCATGTTGTCCGCGACCTTGGGAAGTAAATGAAACGATGTCACAAATATGTTTGTGTAGCGTATTTTCTTAAATGTCATGATGTATCTATGGGGACACTAGGTGACATGCTACATGACTCTGTTTGATGTTTGTAAATACTGTCGCTGTTGTCCAGTGAAATACTTTCTTTATGTGTGCCTATTAAAAAAATTTATTAAAAAAAAAAAAAAAAAAAGATTTGAAGGGGGGACAAAGACAGAAAAAAGCTAAGTAAAAAAGGCAGAAGACAGATTTGGAAAAGGTGGATTACTATTTGTCAGGCCCCTAACCCTTAACCTATCATGAGAGATCCTACCAGGGGCGTCAACTCCTACCACGCTGTGTTTAGGCCACACAGCAACTGACTTTACAGGTTTAGAACTATTTTCAAAAGCTACCCTTTTATTCAAGTATGGATGCCCCAGCCAGCAAAGCCCAAGGGATCACTGCACAGTGCAAGGCCTCCGACCACGGCAAGGTTGCTAACCCAGAAGGGGCAGAAAGGGAGTCTGACAAAATGAATAAATCTTTATGTTTGGATTTAGGTACCATTTCAAGAGCCAGGACCAAGGCTGTCAATTCAGTAGTGTAGATGGAGCTGTCAGTGGGAATGTGTAAAGAACATCTCTAAGAAGGACCTGTTGTACACAACAGAGGCAACCCCATGCTCAGATCTGGAGCCATCGGTGAAAATTCTTCTGAAGGATGGAAACTTCAAACACAGTTCGGTGAAAAAGGACTTCTATGCCAAGGACCTAGTGGTATCTTTACAGTACAAGGCTAATTCAAACCGGATCTCCAGAGTGGAGAAAGTCCATAGTGGGGTCATCAGGAAACTTGGACAACTCGCACACCACTTCAAGGCCTATATATGCATTGTCAAATGTGGAAGAATATGAATTCCCAATGGTGGAATGGATCTGAGGTGGTCATTGAATTTCTTTTAGAATTTGGGGTCAAAACACAATCACATGCAGGGTTTTGAGGTTCAGAAGAGAGATTCAAACAGTAGTTCAAGCAAAGTTTCAGCCATTGGTTCGAAGAGTGGTTCTCGTATCTTACAGACTATAAACTGAGGTGGTGCGGAATGCAGCCAAACAGAGTCAAAACCCTTGACGATGGATGTAATCTAGATTTTCCCAGGTGGGAAGGTCTGGCTGAGCTGTACACTACACACCCATAGTCCAGTTTGGAATGGATTAGAGCCCTGTAAAGATGGAGAAGAGTTTTCTTATCAGCGCCCCAATGTGTGTGCCACAACTTTCAGAATGTTCAGTACTTTTTGACATGCAGTTTTAACTACTGGATGTGACTTTTAAAGTTCAGTTTTTGATCACAAATAACACTCAGAAATTTTTGGCTTCTTTCACAGTTGGAATGGTGGATTTGTCCAGACAAATTTCAGGATCAGCAAAGAACTGATGAAAACTGTGAAAATGGACAGACTGTGTTTTGGTGCTTGAAAAGGATATAACATGTTTTCCTTGGCCAACTGTCGTATCTTATCCACACAAATTTGGAGAGCATGCTGTACACTGGCATAAGAGACTCCAACTGCGTACAGTGCAAAGTAATCAACATACAGACAGGACTCGGAACACCGGTTTTACTGAACTAATGATTCTGTTATTTTTTATACTGAACAGAGCAGGAGAAACGATGCTCCCTTGTGGTATACACAATTCCTGCCCATGGATGTCAGACAGCATGGTGCCAATACAGACTTAAAACTGCCAATCAGCCTGGAAGTTTTGAATAAAGGCAGATGACCATGAAAACCAAGTTTATTAGGATCCAGAAGAATTCCATTTTTTCAAGTGGCACCATACGCTTTCTCCAGATCAAAAATGACAGTAACCATGTTTATTGATAAAGGCACTGCAGATGGTGGTTTCCAGACGAACTAGTGGTCAACAGCAGAGTGTTACTTCCGTGTTACTTCCCTGTCCATCGGTTTCTAGCTTCCACATCAGACAGAAGTTGGCCATCTTTTTCACTGGCCTGCAGAGGCAGCTGGTCTGAGCTACTGGATAATAATTTAAGGATTGATAAGGTCTTTTCCAGGCTTAGGGATTGGAATGATCAGGGCTTTTCAGCAGGAGGGCGGACTTTGTTGTAGGCTTTCAGAAGGGTCTGGAGACAGCCCAATTGGAGATGTTTCAAAAACTAATAATGAATATCATCCAGGCCAGAAGCAGAATCACTGCTGGTTTGCAGAGCTGATTTCAATTGAAAATAGTATGTTGTCCACTTTTGAGTTGTCTGAAGTGAAGTTGTATGAAGATTGTTTTCTCAGTTGTTTGTTTGTTTTTTTTTTAAAATCAAAAAAAAAAAAAAGGCAGCAGCAGCAGATTTACTTGTGGAGTATAAGTTGTTTTTTTTTATGATGAAGGCCAACAGGTTGGCAACAGCTTGTTTGATAGTTATCAGAGCATTTTTCAGATGATGAACTGATGGGTTGGTGTTCTTCCCTTTGATTTCCTTTATAATCCTCCAGGCCTTTTTCTTGATGGTTTGGGTGTCAGCTTGGAGCAGACGTTTCTCTATGACAGACTTTTTCTTAATGTAAAGGAGTGTCTTGTTTTGCTTCGTAACTTTTGATGGGTTCGAGCGTTAGGAGCTGAAGGTCTTTGAAACACCCGATGCTGACTCCATTTGCATTCTCTTCCGATCTATTGGCAGTCAGAACTGAACCAAAGTGTTTTAGGCAGTTGGCGTTTACTGGAAGACATCAGAATACAAGTTTTTGTAGACACAGCCAAAGTGTTAGAGATTCTGCTGGTTTGGACTTTGAAGAATGTCAGTTTACTGGAGCTCTTTTGAAATGTTTGCAGCGAAAAGTTTCCCATTGTCCTTTTCATAATTGATATGTTCTGGACCAGTTGGAGTTTTCAATTGCTATGGATTTAACACAATGGGAAAATGGTCAATTCCATGCAGATCATTAAGAACAGACCAATCATAGTGCAAGACCAGCGAGGGATCACATATCGAAAAACCTAAACATGGAAGTGTAACTGTGGAAAATTGGAAGTAAGTTGGAAACACATCATTCAGACAACAAAAATCATGCTCTGAAAAGACATCTTCAAGGAGCAGACCACTTGATGAAGAATTCACACTACCCCAAAGAGAACTGTGTCCATTGAAATCACCCAACAGTAAAAAAGGTCATGGAAGTTCTCTCTTTTTTTTTTTTTTTTTTTTCCCTTTTTGCTGTCCCAACTTTTGCACCACCTCAGAGGCAGTGCACCCACACCGCTCATTCCGACACCCCCAAACAACAGCCACAGCCTGGCTGGTCCCGCTGCAGCCCCCCGGCACCAGCAATCCACAGGGAGCAGTCAGTGTCAAGTCGTTAAGAGGCAACCCACCGGAGCAGACACTGCACTGTTGCCGAGTCACTTCGGTGGTGTTCAGTGGCACCTGTTCTGATCTAACATACGCAGGACACCACCTACTAAGTCCCCTACTAACGACAATAATTGCTTAGTCGCGGAGCCGGCGTGAGTGAGCTCTCCCCCTTGGAGGGCACCACCACGTCCGTCAACGACAGCACCCATGGACTCGCCGATACCGGTGACCCCGACGGAACCAAACCAAGGCCACAGACGTGGAGAGGACATGGAAACTGAGGTCACCATGAGAGCAGGGCATGAAGGGTCACAGAATTGAAACATTTTTTTTTAATGCTTATCAATGAGAATGAGGATGATTAAGATGATGCTACAGATTTCCATTTCGGTCTGAGACTACATGACAGGGCTGTACTCTCTACGTTTCCTTTCATAATATATCCCAGTGTCAACCAGGCCTGAGAGATACAGGCACCTGCAGTGTTGGTCAGGAAATCTGAGCAACACTCTCAGAAATGCATCCATTAACCCTCTTGACCATCGAGCGCCCCGCTAGCGCCCGGCCGGAAATCACACAGACAAAACGCTGAGCGCCCGCCAGCGCCCGGTAAAACACGTGGCAACAATGGGCGCTGCCATGTTTCTCGTAGAAAAGGAAGTCTCGCGAGAACATGACTCCTTCTTCCTGTAGCCATTTACTTCCGTTTGCAAAAAAAAAAACCCGCCAGTCGATACGTGCCGTGGTTCTCGAGTTACGAATTTTTAAAGTTTTGAGAGTCGAAATGCCGTTTTTCACCGTGGCTAACCTTGATTTCTGCCGTTCTATAATGAGATTTAGTGATGGAGATACTGTGTTTTGTAGGATTTACGGCATAAGACTTAGTGAAAGTGCAAGTGCTGGGTAAATGAAGCTTAGAGTGACCTAGATTTCGACTGGGATGAAGTTCCAGGTATGATGAACAACAATTCGGAAGAAAGTTCTGAAGAAGAGATTTTTTTTTTTTTTTTTTTCCGAGTAAATGGCTCATGTGACATTCTTCAAACTTACGATATAGCAACATATATATTCGTAGGAATTTTAAAAATTATTTTCATTTCTTTATTTCCTTTCTTCTCTTTTAAATTAATTTTTTAATTGGGTAACCATGTTCAAATTACGGAGTTACTTACCTTGCCGACGGTTTTCGGTGTAACTAAGCTCAGATAAGTGCATACTGAAGAGGGTTAAGTGGATGAAACTCAACTGTGTGGTCCCAGTCTTCCCAACTGAGTCCGCCGCAGCAAACTCAACTCTGGGTAGGAGTCAGTCAGGGCAGAAAACCCACATGACTCTGATGGGATTCGAACCCACAACCTCCCAGCGGGAGTCCACGACGCTAACCACTTCGCCACGGTGGCTGGTATCATGGAGTTCTCTAATCAGGCTGACCAGCTCTTGTCAACTGGCTGAGACCCATGGTGGTACTGTTTTATGTGAAGTTATTCTTGCAGCTAAAGCTTGAAGAGAAAAATCTAAATCAATAAGGCTGAACAGAAGAGACTTGCAGATGAGTAGCAAGACTCTCCCATTACTCCAACTGCAGTGGGTTGTGCTGGTTTTGAGACAATATTAAACGGGAAGAGTGAACTTCTTCTGGTTCTGAATTTTACATTCTTACAGAGTTATCACAACAGGTTTCAGATTGTGACGATGCAGCTGTAGCTTCTCAAAATTGCAAAAACAGACTTCAGATGTTCCAATCGAAACTTTTTTGACTCCAACATGGCAAGTAAATAAAGATGATGAACAACTCATTTTATTTCTGCTTCCTTGTAGTCAGATGGAGAAGAGAAAACTTATCTTTAACTAATATGTCTTTTTGTTTGGGGCCAGGAAGTTTTTTCTCCTGACCCTTTTTCCTTGTGGAGGATGAGGAGGTAGACGGCAGCCCATCACCTCCCCAATTTTCCCCTAAGGACTTTAGGATAGGCTACAGGTCCTTTCAGGGTAACAGCTGGTTTCCTGTTCTCGACCTTCCCAGGGGAGTAAGGCTAGAAGGACCTGGGAGGGGTCTGTTTCCCAGCCTGCTCAGCAGCACTTTTTCTGTCTGCTGGACAGACTGTAGGCAGTGGTTTAATGCATCCGCTGAGGGTTCTGGTCTTATTCGAAGGTATTGCTGATTTTCCTACAAGTTTTTCTGATCCACATGTTGATGTTTCTTGCGTACATTTAGAAAAATAAAATGCGTCTGTCTGACAGAAACCGTCTGGTCTTTTCTAACAGCGGCAGAGTAGGACAAACCTGATTCAGGCTGACTGCCAAGTATCAGTTTTTTTGGCTTCGTGGAATGGAATTCCCTTTTCAGTCTTGACTTGCTGGATGTTTTTCTCAGTTTTCCATTTGGGGCAGTCTTGTGAGGAAGAGTGGTGGCCGCCACTACAGATGGCATAAAGGGCTGATCCCTGGCAAGGCCCTTCATGGACCGCTTTTCAGCACTGACCATAATTCTCCTCCCCTGAGCACCCGTCATGAACATGGCCATATTGCTGACATAGGAGATGGAATGTAGAGGTCTACTTAATCACATGGCAGCCTACTTTGATGCTCCATGGAAGTCTGGGCAGACAAAAGGTCATGAAGAGCTGTTCGTGGACACTCTTTCAGATCCTTTCCAAATTGTAATTCTGTGGGCATCGATCACCCCTTGAGGATCCAACTCTCTCCTTATTTCTGCCTCTGATACTACTTTCAGTTCAGGACATTTTATTACACCTTTTGAGGAGCTGTTTGTGTGGTGTCACTTTGATCTCCCTGTCCACAAGCATAGTGGCGTTTTAAAGCTGTTCTGTTTAGCGATTGGTCTTGCACCCCACCAGAAATGATCAGTTTCTAAGACTTCTTATTGACTGAGGATCACTTGCAGTCCCCTAGAAACTTTTCTGGATTGCGAAAGGACTTAGAGCTGAAATCAGTTTCTCCTGTTCGGTTCCTTCAACCACCAGCTAGGAAACCCAGAATCTTGACCTTTTCTTTCTTGGTTACTAGAATTATAGGACCATCTTCTAGGACCAGGTGAAAAATAGCCTTTTTTTCCCCCAATCCAAACTGACATAAGCAGATGTCTAGTACATGTATTCAGGGAAGCACAATGTCTTTGAAACAGTCAGTTTGGCGTCATATACTATACCATGCCAGGCCGTAGCATTCTACGGCAGTTAGTCAGTTCTGCCACGCCGAATTTTTTGTGGCTAATGCATTAATAAGACAGTCACGTGACGCCCACCCTACTTCCGCCATAGGAAGAAGCCAGTGTCTGCTTCCTGTTCCTTATTTATCTTTGCCTGCAGCCCAAGCAAGACAAGTCTTGTGCTCTGTCTCGCCTTTACTTTTGCCGTGTGTAAAGATTGCTTGTGTGTTTGCTTCTTTACTTGTTCAGTTGTGGCTTGCGCTAAACCCTGGTTCTCTTGCCGTGTTAGACTTTCAGTTGGCGTGTTTTTATTTCATTTCCACGCTCTTTACATTGGCGTGGTTTCAATGATTTTTTCTCTCGTCGCTGTTGCCCTTGCCACTTTGTTTTTTTCCATGCCATTCTCATTTCAGCACTTCATCGCTGGGATTAGGAACTCATTGTTCCTTGGAACTCATCCCTTATCATCCATCCCTTTATCGGTTCCCTGTCACCACGCTCCTCCTTCTCTCGCACTCCTCTCGGCAATTTATTGCGACGATTTTTTTAACTCACCGGTCGTCGTTCGGGCCGCCATCTTTCCCCTTCGCCAGTTGTCTTCGCTAACTTGCCTCACGCACCTCCTAGTGCCTAGTTTAGCAGTTCGGCGATTATTTCCCCACTGCTTCAGCACCTGCCCCCTACCATCCTGTACTAGTACAATTGCGTTTTTCTCAATCTAACAGTACTCACTGGTTCTGTTCCCACCACGGGGTGATCGAGTTTTCCATCCGATTTCTCAATCCCCGAGTAATTCGATTGTCACTTCTCTCGATCGAGTATTAGCGGTGCTTTTTACCAGTGTTTATCGCAAGGTCGATCAAGTTTTTTCTATCCCTCGATCCACCGGCTTGTCTCCACTTTGCGGTCATGTGTTCCATGATTGTTCTGCACCATAGCCAAACATGGTGAAGGGCAACAACAGGTCGAGCGACTCCACTGTTCGGAAGTCGCTCACTGCCCCAGAGGATCCGCTTGTCGATTCCTCGGAACAATCTGTTCTTACCACGGAAGAACGTACGGCCGGCATAGAGGGGGTTTTCCGCGCAGGGGACGCGCGACAATCAGTCTGATACCTCCTCTACTCGACCGGCAGACGCACGATCGCTGCGTCTGAAGGCTAACAGGCAAGCAGCCACTATTTCTAAACGTTTGTTATTCAACATTCCTAGAAAATCAAAGGGCAAGGCTCCCCTAAAAGGGCCAGACTGTTTCATGAATTCCAATCTAAATTATTCTTCTTTACTGGCCAGCTTGCCCTCTTGCTTCAGACGCACGCTGAGACATCTTTCTATCATGCTGTGTCTCGCGCGCGCGCGACCCTCAGCCCCCGGGAACTTGCTGAGGCGCGGACCAGCATGGGTGACGGTTCACAGTCGGAATCACCGCCCGTCACTCGCCAACATGAGTCTCGCGTCGTTAGCCTTCCCCCCCATTAGCGATATGCAGACTCAGTACGCTCTCCCCAACCGAGCTCAAGTGCAGCCACCACTCGGGCATGAGGAGCGTCAACACTCCGGTGAAGAACTTATGCCAGTCTTTGGTGGGACCCCCCCACTGACCATAGCTCCGGGTCTCGGCCACAGGCATCGACTCAGTCAGATCTGTGCCGTCCAGACCCCTGACGGTCGAAACACCCCAATCGACTGTTGCACTTTCCCCTAGGGGTACAGGACGTTAGGGAACAGACTTCTTCTGCTCCTTATTTGGGCAATGTCCACGGTCCCGTTCCTCCAGGGGGCGTATCGACCAGCGGGACCATGGGTAACCTACCCGATCCGACTCTGGGGGTGGCCCTGTCACCGCAGCCAACCCAACCCGCATTCATGCGGGCAGGGGGCTCAGTTGCCCATGCCCCCCACCGCCCCCCCCCCCCCCCCCCCTTACACAGGGGGCCGGCACGGATCACATCAGGGAGGTGCAGGAGGCAGTGCACTCCCGGGGCAGGTACGAGGGACCACGCTCTCTCGCTAACACACACACACACACACACACACACACACACACACACACACACCGGTGTCTCAGGTTACCCCCTGGCCCCCAAGGAAATCCTGCCCCAGGGCCGCCACAGCCTGCTGTACTCCTCGGGAACCGGTGGCTCTATGCCCCCGAGAGGGACAGTGGCTCAGAAGCAACACGCAAGATGACCAGTTCCATGGTCAGATGTGGCATCCAGCCTTCTCAAGCTGGCTCGACCTTGGTCTCCCTCCCTCTCAGGCGCTGTCCGATCAGCTCCCCACCCCCTCCCCCCCTCTTAGTCTGCCCGCCGATCATAGAGCCACCAGGGACCCGCCCTCACATTCCCCCCCCCGCTACTTAGTTAGGGCGGGGACCCCCCCCCCCCCCCCACACCCCGGCCATTGCCTCCTGGAGAAGGATCAGCGCACCCTCTCCAGGAACCCCATTCCCCACAGTCTGAGGATGGGCAGAGGAGTCCCTCCCCCCCATCTGGCGACGTGTCCATCATTGAGCGGTGGTGCACAGAACTTGTCGTTAGGAATCCCCCACCCTCTGACAATTCTTTCTTTCTTTCACCAGGTACGCCAGGACCCCCCCCCCCCCCCAGCCCAGCGATCTCGGCCTAAGATCGTCGCACCTCAGACCCTCAACACCCGGTGGAAGAGTTTGGCAACTTTTGCCAGGGGTGCACAGGCTGTCCCTCTGCCAGGGATTGAATTCCTCTCTGCTCCTAACGCAGTCCCGGTAGGTTCATTCCTCAGGGACCCGCGGCAGGGCCACCACATCTTCTCACTTTTCTCCTCCAATCCAGTCACCAGGGAAATTACCATTTCCCCGGCTGACTGTCGGTTTACTCCCAATCTACCCCCCTACCCCTCCCCCTACCTCCACCACCATTTCTATCAAGAACCTGGTGGAGTGGGACTGTACAGCCAGAACGGGGATCCTTCATACCACTGCTGGACATGTCTTCCTTGACATGCTCTTGCAGCGAGCGGAGGAGCTCTGGCCAGAGGAGGACAGCACTGTCTCAGTGTCCTCAGACGCACACGATTCTGAGTCACACCACGAGTCAGATTCTTGCTTGTACAGCGACCCCCTGATGTGATTCCTCATTAACAAGATGGCACATCACCTTTCGGCTGCGGCAGACAGCGCAGCTAGGAGCCACTATAACTGCCTACTGGCCGTTAGAGATGCTGTGCTGTCACAGTCTAATCTCTCCCCAACACTTAAGGCGGCTTTGCGGTGCATCCCGGGTGAGGAGCAGCTGCTTCTTCGGCGACAATTCGACTGCAGTCATCACCCACTCAGTCGAAGAACGCAGGCAGGCAGTGTCATTTGCGGCCAGGCCAGGCCCCCTCGCCCTGCTACACCCCCTCCCATGCAGGCACCATCTCGCGCCACACAGCCCGCCAAGCGCCCTAATACCGCCTCTAGGCCAAAGCTGAAACTCCCCCAACAGAATTTTCGTTCAGCCAACAGGCACGGCCTCAGAGGTGACTGGTAGACTCACCTACAGGGGAGCGGGAACAGGCAGAAACCTCGCTCCCCCCTGGCCCATCGGCCCCTCTGGTGGGCAGCCTATCCTGGCATGCCCACCAGTGGAGACGTATGGGCCTCAGCCCATGCATAGTGGCAGTGTTACAGGCAGGGTTCCGCCTGCCTTGGGCCCACGAATCCGCCCCCTCTCTCATGCGTTCCCCACCCCCGTCCCCCAGCGACCCCCTCCTGCTCAGGCGGAGGCGCTTCGCCAGGAAGTCGAGGAACTCTTCCAAAAAGAGGCCATCACAGAGATATCCCATCCCAACTGGGGTTTTACTCTCACCTTTTTGTGGTCCCCAAACCCTCAGGAGGATGGAGGCCCATCCTCGACCTCTCCCCTCTCAACAAGTTCCTCAGACCCACCAAATTCAAGATGGAGACCCCGACTCAGATCAGAGACTCCATCCACCATCAGGTTTGGGCCACCTCGATAGATCTGAAGGACGCTTACTTTCAGATCCTTATACATCCTTCCCACAGACGATACCTTCGGTTCGTCTAGCAGGGTTGGGTGTTCCCGTTCAAGGCGCTCCCCCCCTTCGGCCTCTCCCTGGAACCCTTCCTTTTCACGAAGGTAGTCAAGGAGATGGCCTCCCTGGCCAGGCAGGAGGACATTCGCCTCCTGTGTACCTCGACGACTGGCTCGTCCTGGCTCTGTCCCAGGCCCAGTGTCAAGCCCACACATCCCTTCTGCGCCTGTGTTCCTCACTACGGTTTGTCACCAACCCTAGCAAGTGCGAAACTCAACCCCAGTCAGCAGTTCGCCTTTCTGGGCATGAGTTTTGACACAATCTCCATGCAGGTCTCCCCGACCCCAGAGAGGTCCACCCACATACTAGACCTCATCTCCCACCTCTGCCTGTCCTCCCACACTTCGGCCAGGACCCTTACCTCCCTCATGGGGATGATGGGAGTCCCTCTCGTCTCTCATTCCCCTAGGCCAGGTCCCCAAGCGCCAACTCCAAAGGGAGTTCCGTCGTCGCTGGTCTCAGACCTCCGACCGCTGGGATCAGACCATTCCCCTTGGACCTTGGTTCCTTTGGGCTACTGAGGAGTGGCTCAGCCCCTCCACACTGACCCCCGGAGTTCCCATCTCCCTCCCAATCCAGGCCCTGGAACTCTACACAGACACCTCCAACTCGGGCTGGGGGCCCACTTGGAGAACAGTCATGCCTCGGGAGTGTGGGACGCACAGACTGCCCGTCTCCACATCAATGTCCTGGAACTGGAAGCGGTCAGGCTTGCCTCCTCCGCCGCTTCCAACCCCAGGTCTCACACCAACTTGTTCTCCTACTCACGGACAACACCTTGGGTGGCTTGCTGTGTCAACAAGGGGGAATGGGGGGCTGCTCCCTCCGCCTCTCCCTCCGGACAGAGGCTCTCCTCCGCTGGTGTCACGCGCATGGAATCCCCTCCTTGCAAGACACGTAGCCAGGACCCACAATATTCTGGTAGACTCCCTCCGCCGCTCCAGATCCCTCCTTCACACAGAATGGACCCTCAGCAGGCTAACCCTGGCCTCAGTGTGGGAACACTGGTTCAGGCCCATGGTCGACCTCTATGCCACCCGATTCAACCACTGTCTGCCAGTGTATGTCTCTCCTGTCCCCGATCCCCAAGTGTATGCAATCGACGCTCTCTCCCTTCCCTGGTCGGCCCTCATAGCATACGCCTTCTCTCCCTTCCCGATCCTCCACAAGATGATCAGGAAGGCGAGACTGGAAAGACCCAGGCTCATTCTCATAACCCCATGGTGGCCGACCCAGTCCTGGTTTCCGAACCTCAAGTCACTCACCCATGATCCCCCTCTCCAGTTGAAACACCCGGTGGGACATGCTCTGGCAACCCCACTCGGGTCACCCTCGCTCCAACCCCCAGATGCTCCGTCTCGCGCGCCTGGCTTCTGTGCCAGCCCAACTGCGAGCACCTGCCCCTACCTCCTGGACGGACAGGTCCCAGTCCGTCCTAAACATACTCGCGGGGGCGTGGGCCTCGCAGGACATATGGGACCTAGCAACGGCCTCTCGCAGGGCAAGCACGGAGTCCCTCTACGACTACCGATAGGAGAGATGGGTCTCCTGGTGTTCAGACAACTCTGTTCCCCATGATCACCCTTCCAATATCCAGATAGGCAATTTTCTTTCTCACCTATCCTCCTCCCTTAACCCTCTTCAGTATGCACTTATCTGAGCTTAGTTACACTGAAAACCATCGGTAAGGTAAGTAACTCCATAATTTGAACATGGTTACCCAATTAAAAATTAATTTAAAAGAGAGGAAAGGAAATAACGAAATGAAAATAATTTTTAAAATTCCTACGAATATATATGTTGCTATATCGTAAGTTTGAAGAATGTCACATGAGCCATTTACTCGGGAAAAAAAAAAAAAATCTCTCAGAACTTTCTTCCGAATTGTTGTTCATCATACCTGGAACTTCATCCCAGTCGAAATCTAGGTCACTCTAAGCTTCATTACCCAGCACTTTCACTAAGTCTTATGCCGTAAATCCTACAAAACAGTATCTCTCCATCACTAAATCTCATTATAGAACGGCAGAAATCAAGGTTAACCATGGTGAAAAACGGCATTTCGACCCACAAAACTTTAAAAATTCGTAACTCGAGAACCACGGCACGTATCGACTCGCAGTTTTTTGCAGACGGAAGTAAATGGCTACAGGAAGAAGGAAGTCACGTTCTCGCGAGACTTTCTTTTCTACAAGAAACATGGCGGCGCCCATTGTTGCCACGTGTTTTACCGGGCGCTGGCGGGCGCTCAGCCTTTTGGCTGTGTGATTTCCGGCCGGCGCTAGCGGGCGCTCGCTTGTCAAGAGGGTTAAGCTCTCGGCTAGCTCCATACAGGGCTACAGGTCAGCCATCTGCACCACTATTCGCCAACTCAGCGGACCCTCCTTTAAGAATGACTTCCATTCTCAGAGAGATCTCTAGGGGGGTGGCTCTACGTGAGTCTCAGTCCCCTAGGCGCATACCCCTTTGGGACCTTTTTATTGTCCTGGATGCTCTCAGAAAACCCCCTTTCGAGCCTATCGCCACCCTGCCCTTTGACCTTCTTTCCATGAAGACCACTTTTCTCCTCGCCCTGGCTTCAGCCAGAAGGCGAAGCGAGATTCATGCCCTCAGCGGGAACCTTAGAGACATTGCCTTCCAGAGGGACAGCTCTGTCTCTCTTAAGTTTCTTCCCGATTCTTAGCTAAGATCAGGAACCGGGCACTCCCTCTCCCTCCCTTGTCATCCGCTCACTGGCGGATATCCTAGGAGGAGGGGAGAGCAGGGGAGACATGGACCTGTGCCCTTCCAGGTGTCTGAGATACTACTGGGAACATTTGCGCCCCAGGCATGCCTCCCAGAGATGTCTCCTTATTTCTATCAACCCCAACAATAAGAAAGACATCTCGGCTGGCACTATCTCTAGGTGGCTTTCCAAGACGGTGAGATCCGCCTACGCCCAGGCGTCCAAGGATCTCCCCGTCATATCTCCTCGGGCCCATGAGGTCAGAGCCCTGGCCACTTCCGCAGCGTCCACCACTCTGTCCCTTTGCGCCATCTTCTGGAGGCAGCCTACTGGCGTTCGGAAAACTCCCTTTATAAGCTTTTATTTAAGGGATATCCCCATGACCAAGGCTGATGGTTCTAAAGGGATCTCCTTTGTGGCAGCTAATGCAGCCATATCGGTTAACCCCAAGAACCACTAGGGCGCTTGGCCCTCCCCCCGATTCCTTTAAATTCTGCTATGGTCTGACATGGTATAGTATACTTACCATGTCAGACTCTAATGCTCGCCCTACCTTCCCCTGTAGCGCCAAGGTTCTCGGGGTTACCTTGCGC
This sequence comes from Conus betulinus, assembly GCA_016801955.1. NCBI lineage: Eukaryota > Metazoa > Mollusca > Gastropoda > Neogastropoda > Conidae > Conus > Conus betulinus. Next base: position 266,522 of record JADBJO010001070.1, on the reverse strand, counting down.
GCAGGCCTCGCTGAATGAGGAACAGGAAGCGGACACCGGCTTCTTCCTAGGGCGGAAGTAGGGTGGGCATCATGTGACTGTCTTCTTACTGCATTAGCCACAAAAAATTCGGCCTGGCAGAGCTGACTAACTGCCGTAGAATGCTATGGTCTGACATGGTAAGTATACTAGCCAAACAGCGAGTATAATACAAACTCCCCATTTCACTCACAAAATAAACCAAGAAATGTCCAAATATGATTTTTGATTCATTTTATAGTCTATAGGGCACTTTAGGACCAACTAATACTGACACCAACACACACAAAAAAAGAAACTAAAAAACTACACCATCACACTATGCATACACTGGCTTGCTTGCTATACTAACATTATAAGTATTAAGATAATTTTTTTAAATTTGAAAATGAAAGCATGTTTGTCACACACAGGATGAAGGTCCGGGGTAAAGAGGTGGAAGAAAAGCTTTCTACACCACTTCATGGTCTTGCGGATTTGTGGCACCTCAGATGGTCATTTTGTCCACCCCAGCCATGTTCTGAATGAAGTCCTGGACACCCAGGGGTTTCCTGAACTGCCCACAGCTTATGGTCACATCTGACATGGTGTTGGGATTGACCTTGGTGGTGATGACATGAACTGGCTTTCTATCCACTGCAGAACAGCAACAGCACCTGACACAACAGCACACAATAAACCATTATTCATCTAAAAGACACTTTTCTTTTTATTTTAAACAGTAAACAAGTGGGGTAGTCTTTGCTCCCATAAGGAAACCTAACACTGAGTAACTTTTATTCAAGACTGGCACAGCCTTTTTTTTTTTTACTCACCCATGCTGTCTCCTGAAAATATAATATGTAAATATGCTATAATTATCATTGTCATTACTTTCATATGTGTGTGTGTAGCGAGAGTGTGTGTGTGTGTGTGTGTGTGTGTGTGTGTGTGTGTGCGTGTGCGTGTGCGTGCATGAGTGCGTGCGTGTGTGCGTGCAATTATGTGTACACATATACATGTCATGAGTGAGATTAAAAAAAAAAAAAAAACATACACAGTATTAGGATGATAACATCATAAAATGTGTACACACCTTGCCAGAAAGCCTGGACTTGACCACATGGATGCGTTTTCAGCTGGAAAAAAAACTGGAAGAGGAATGGCGTTCTTGTGACGTGAGTACGCCATGTTCACCAGTGAAAGGTGGCACAGCAGAATAAACCGAAAATCATGATGCCAGTCTTGCTTCCTCTGTCATGGCTGGCACATTCTCTCCTCTCTGCTTAACCTGTGCCGCGCAATCATTATTACCACCCCTCTCACACCCTATCACTCACCTCTGCTCTCAGAGCTGCCAGTTCGAGTTCAGAATCTGAACTTTACTCACCTCCACTTTCAATAACAATCCTTATTACTCTCGCCAAAGTCTTCCTCAATGTCTGAACCTTCAGTCTGAGGTAAATCTAACACTTCTAAGGCTGTGAAATGCTGACTATGACTTCTCTCCGGGCTTTGCTGTCAAGATGTGCTGAGCTGAGACACCATTGTTGACAGGCACTGAATATGTGGACGACGACTAGAATAAAACACCCTGTGGCTTGCTCTCGCGGTGAAAATTTCTGCAACAAGGTTGCTTTTGAAAGGGGAAAGGTCAAATGAATATTCTAATTAGATTAAGACATCAGCAACTTGATTGATATAAGCCTAGAAGCATTTGAAAAAAAAAAAGCTTTCCATCCAAGTACTGTTGCCCCTGCCAGCAGAGCCTCCAACCACAGCAAGGTTGCAATCTCCGGAGGGAATACTGGTGCAAGCAAAACAGGAATCAAGGAGGGAATCATTCAAAATGTCACAAAGCAAGCAAAGTGGGAGTTGAGGACCGAATCATTCAAAATGTCATGAAACTGTCACACTTTTTGAGATGCAGGATAAAAAATCAGTATCCTCAGTTCCAGTCTCCTCAAAAAAGGAGAAATGAAGCCGAGGCTTCTGAGAGACAGGTGCAGGCTATGCATCATCAGTAGCAACTAGCAAGAGCAAACTCAAGAGACAGAAGAAACGTGACATCATCATCATCATAATACTCGTCAATACCCTCGTCGTCAAGCTCAAAATTTTCTCGATTGCCTGTCTCCCATATGCTTGCATTCATACCAAGCCCACCTTGCAATCTGTCCTCCCTGCTTAACCCTCTTATACTCCTAACGGGTGCAGCCAGGACTAACTGCAGGCGCCTGTACTTTCTGTTCTGGGAGCAACCGGGACTTCTCGGTATCTACATCACACAGTAATCACGTGTGTAGACGCACAGAGTCGCAGACAGTAACTAGGAAGACTCAGGCATGGCCCAACTATGTGCCGGCAATATTTTTGGGAGATGAAACCGCACATTTTCACTGAGAAAAAGCACGGAAAACAGTGAGAATCTTGTGAATGAAATGGACCGACTTTCACAATGGCTGCTTACATGTCAGCTATGAATGACGAAGAGATGGTCGATTACTCGCAAAAGGAGTGGAGAAGTTTGAAAGACAGAGATGGAGAATGAAAGTGATGTAGAAGTAGGTAGTGGTGTTGAAGACAACGGTGAGGAGGAAAGTGACCCGGAGTACAACGTTCTGCTCGCAACGCTGTAGACAAAATGGCGTCCCGCGACACGTGCCATGGCAGAAGTGCGTCAGTTTCAGGAACCCACTGGACCCGCACATTCGTTACCCGACACTGCTACACCACTGGATTTTTTTTTCCTTTTATTGCCCTCTTCATTTTTTTTTAAAACTGCTGCCGATGAAACAGAAACAAGCTGCTAAGGGCATACCTGACCCTCTTTGGTGTGATACCACACCTGAAGAAATGCAAGCCTAAGGTGTGTTGTCAATGTGTCAAAACTGGACATTTGACACCAAGGGATATCAAGTGGAAACATCATATAAGTGTTCTTTCTGTCAAGTGCCCCTTTGCTGGCATAAAAATGCTTGTTTTTTTCACGACCAAAACATGGCCCAACAGTAATGCAGCTGTGATTGTTTTTGGTGACAGCTGTGACTGTGACATTTAGTAGTGAGTAGTGAGTGTGTACAGTGACACTGTGCTGTGCAACTGAAGACTGTGGACATATGTAATCCGCTGTAGTTTGTAGAACTGCAAAGGCTGATGGAAACACTACAACATATAGAGTATTGGGAAGTGACTGAGTTTAGTATTGTGTGTGACAAGTGACAAGTTTTATATGACATTGGTGGGACAACCAGTGAGACCTGTACTGCCAGGCAGCGGATGGATCACGTCAGGTAGGCCTCAGATTTCATCTTACACTAACAACTTACATCAGCATGGTGATTGCACGTGCTTGCATGCTGTAAAATTGATTGTCACCATAAATGTCACGTGTCTTGTGACAATTTGGTGACAGTGACCCATATCTCTAAGACACACAAAATATAGTACAAATTACAGAGCATGATCTTATAAAACTGCCTGCCAATTTTCTTTCTCTTAGAGGTTCACACACATTCCCCAAAAGGTAATAATCACATATTTCCATTTTTAGGCTGAAACCTGTAAAAGAATTTGAAATCTACGGGAAGTTTGCAGTCAGAGAAACTGAGTACAAGAGGGTTAAACTGCCCACTCGTACAAGTAACCCTTTGAAGTCGCACCTTCCAGGCAACTCTCAAAGCCAGTGCCGTTCACAAGGGCTATTCTGAGGCCAATCGGGATGCTGTAAGTCAGCCACTCTTCATAAACTGTTCCTGAGGGTAGGGGACATAGAGCATGCTGGCAGGAGATGCTGGCCTGTCTCCACCACATCCGGGACCATGTCTGAAGCAGTGGAGCATTGAGCGTTGGTTGCTTCTCTTGCCAAAACTGGCTGACTGTCATAACATAAACAGAAAACTGAGCACCATGTCAAGGTTGGCTAATTCTCGCATGAATTACATGGCGTGAATGGTGAGCAGCCAGAGCAAACGACAAGTTCCAAGCTGGATGAGAGTAGAAACCAGTCGTTGAAATAAACTACAAATTCTGATGACTGGAGGCAAGGAAACGTTGACCAAAGAACCCTGAGAAGATTGCAAATGTAGGGCAGAGGCTAGCCACAAAAGCTTTTAGAATTTTTGGACTACCAGCCGCCGTGGCGAAGTGGTTAGCGTCGCGGACTCCCGGCTGGGAGGTCGTGGTTTCGAATCCCATTAGAAGTCATGTGGGTTTTTCTGCCCTGACCGGCTCCTACCCCAGAGTTGAGTTTGCTGCGGACTCACTTGGGAAGACTGGGACCACACAGTCAAGTTTCATCCACTTAATGGATGCGTTTCTGAGAGTGTTGCTCAAATTTTCTGACCAACACTGCAGGTGCCTGTATCACTCGGGCCTGGTTGACGCCGGATATATTATGAAAGGAAACGTAGAGTACAGCCCTGTCATGTAGTCTCAGACTGAAATGGAAATCCGTAGCATCATCTTAATCATCCTCATTCTCATTCTGATCATCAGCATTTAAAAAAAAAAAAAAAAAAGTTTCTAATTGTGGCCCTTCATGCCCTGCTCTCATGGTGACCTCAATTTTGATGTCCTCTCCACGTCTGTGGCCTTGGTTTGGTTCCGTCGGGGTCTCCAGTATCAGCGCGGTCCATGGGGGCTGTCGTTGGACAGACATGGTGGCGCCCTCCGGAGGGAGAGCTCACTCACGCCGGCTCCGCGACTAAGCAATTATTGTCGTCAGTAGGGGGCTTAGTAGGTGGTGTCCTGCGTATGTTAGATCAGAACAGGTGCCACTGAACACCACCGAAGTGACTCGGCAGCAGTGAAGTGTCTCCTCCGGTGGGTTGCCTCTTAACGACTTGACATTGGCTGCTCCCTGTGGATTGTTGGTGCCGGGCCTGCGGCTGTCCGACCGAGTCATGGCTTTGGACGGGGTGTCGGAATGAGCGGCATGGGTGCACTGCCTCTGAGGTGGCGCAGAGATTGGGAGCAAAAAAAAAAAAAAAAAAAAATTTTGGACCGAGAGGGCTGATAAAGGCCATGTTGTATGCTTCTGCTGATCTATGGTCAAGCACTTGAGCTGGCACAGAGATGTGTCCACGAAGAGGAATGGAGAAAACTGAATTGTTTCTGGGGAAGTGAGCTGATTATGTGTCACTCATCGAAGACCACTCATGTATTCCTGTAGGCTGGGTAGAGTTAGCTCCCCACTCTCAATGATTTTTGTGAGTAGAGATTTTTAATGTTAACCGGTTCCACATTAAGTGGAGATACGGAATTTGTTTGGACATGTAAGTAAGTATGAAGAAAAGTAGTTTTAGACATAAAACTTCTAGAAACAGGTTTACTTACATGACAAAAAATGATTATATTTTTCTTAAAACGCTATGTTATAAAACTACTATGAAATTTTGAGGAAAAAAATGAAGAGATCATGAAAAATGGCAGTCTGCATTTAGTATATCTAAAAAAAAAAAATGCAAAGATAATCTGGCACTAAACCATTCATACTGGCAGAAAGGTTGCCACAAAGAAGTTTCACTCTACTGTCATCTGCTTCCTTCCTTTTTTGTACTGCTTTGCTTCTTTACTTATCCACCAGATTCTTTTTTTCTTTTTGGCACTCTGTGCTTCCTATTTGTAATTACACTGTCAAAAATAGGTATCACATTGACAGCAAGGTGTGGAGCCTATCATCAAACATTGCACAAGTAAATGCATTGAATCGCTAAAAAAAAAAAAAACTATGCAATATGAGACAGCAAGCAATGAAAATGGTAGGATGACCAAAACCAGGCAACAAAGACTAGCTTTACTGTCTAAATAGAAAGCCTGAAACAGCTTTGATGCTCTGAACCAGGTCTTTTCTGTTCTTGTTTTGAATGATCGTTGTGAAGATATTAAATGCCCAGAGTGATTTCTGAGCACACATGCACCTGGTTTCTGCTGAATTCATGGTTACTATGTAACTAGAGCATTTTTAAAGCTCTATAATCATTTCTAATATATATGTGCCATCTTCATTAAGTCATCTAAATCCTCAAAATCACAATATTTTTTCATAATCCGCACACATATTTATGATCTGATCACCTTTGGTCTTCAGTTGAGATTCAGTATCTGAAAACAGCCCAGTCACTCTTCCTACAATTTCCTGCCAATGCTACTAAACAGAAAGAAAGTAACCCAACGATACTAAGACCACAACTAAGACCATGACATTTTATCCTCTCTCACATTAATGGTCAGTTCTTCTCATCTGCTGACTCACCTCCAGAAGAGACACAAGTAGCGCAACATTCTCATGCTTCTTGATAAAGATCTCTGTGAACTGCTCTCCAAGGTCCACAGCAGCCTGGGTTGGCATCTCATCTGAACAAGAAAAAAAATCACAGGAAAAGTAATATCATATAAACTCCATCAACAAAGGATTTTGAAAACAATGGATAGTGTTCAGAACACTCTTTTCATCAGTCCTATTCCTAACACTAGCGCCAGAATGAAACTTCACATGCTAGTAACCAGAAGGAAAAAGCAGCATCAAAAGTATGTGTTGGTGATAATCATGGCAAGAAATTTAGTTGTTTTTTCACTCTGTGTGTGTGTGTGTGTAAAGGAAAGGTAATGTTGCTTATAGCCCAGCCGACCGCAAAGGGCCACATCTGGGCTGTCACCACGTTAAAATCAACTCACAAGTCATCAAAAAAAAAAAAAAAAAAAAAAAAAAAAAAAACTTTCACACATCTCTTTAACCCTTGACTGCCACTATTTTGTATCAGTTTTGTACTTCTGTGTGCCGGAGCAAAATTTGACTTTTTGCGGTAGGTTCACTAATTTGATCAGTGCTCATTTATTTGTAAAGATATCTCTTAGATTTTTGGCATGTTTTTTTTTTCTTATACCCAGGGCTATAATATCTGCAAATAATATTTGATTTTGTTCATTATGAGTATAATAAATAATCTTATAATTCAACTTTTTTAAAAAAATCATATTTTGCAAGCATACAAAACCCCACAGCAGCAAAACAAAAAACATACAAACCCAGTAAAAAGTGGTTTTAGTGTTTACTGAACACCTGTGTAAAATGTTTGGTAGTGAATTTACAACCCACAATTGTTGATTTTATATGATAAATTTATGCATTTCTGGGGTACAGTACAATCCAGGTATCAAGGGACACAATTTGTTTTCTTAGGTAGGCTCACTGGTATGCCCACTGCTCTTCAATTCTTGACATATATCTTAGATACTTGGGAAATTTTCTTGTTATATCCTTGGCTACAGCCAGACATCACAATAGTTTGATTTTGTTTGTAATGAGTAGACCAAAAATATACATAATGATGAATGTTTTGTTTGAAAAACAGACACTTTCAGAACATAAACAAAACTATAGCACTAAAATCACAATGAAATACCACAAAAAACTGGTGTTAGTATCCTTTGAACTTCAGGACCAACATCTATATTCACAATAAAGCTTGACAATGCATAAAATGTTAGCAACCCATATCATAGGGGGCACTCCAGCCCAGGTAACGCAGGAAAGAAGATGGGAACTGCACATTATCCACAGCATCAGTCTGCACATCTTGCAAGCCTCTTGGGAATTTGTCTTGTTTAGCAGAGATGAACTAACAATAATAACACTAAGTGTAACTTCCATTATTGTCAGTTTTCCTTCACACATGTGGTTTGGTTCACTCATGAACTAAGTGCGATTGATAAAAAGTCATCACCACAGAAGGTAATAAGTAAAAACATTGCAAAACCAACCACACCAAAAAAAAAAAAAAAAAAAAAAAAAAAAAAAAGAAAAAAAAGGAAAAAAAAAAAGAGAGACTGCTAAAGATAGGACTGAGCTACAAAAGGCCACACCACAGATGATGAAAGCACACTAACAACTGAAAAATAAACCGGTGTCGCAGAGAATACACACACACCACAGAACCTATGGACAGAAGGATCAGGATCCCACACTACTGCCAATAAATGCCAGTTATAGTTGACTGACATACATTTGGGTATACACACACACACACACACACACACACACAAGCACCATATTGTGCACAAAGCATATTCAAAAGCAACACACACACACACACACACACACACACACACACACACACACCACACATGCAAAAGCACCACACACACCCCCCACACCATGCACAAACACTACACAAACACACACACACACACACACACACACACACACACACACACACACACACACACACACACACAATGTATACCCACCCATGCACAAGCACTGCTCTCTCTCTCTCTCTCTCTCTCTCTCTCTCTCTCTCACACACACACACACACACACACACACACACACACATACTGTGCACAAGCACCATATTCAAAAGCTACACACACACACACACACACACACACACACACACACACACACTCCATTGAAATTATCAATGTTCACCTTGATACCTGGATCACCCGTGAAAAAAAGGTCGAGATTTGGGCAATCAGCACTGGCCTCTGTCCATTCTGAAACAAGTTTAGACTGACGAGTGCCACACCCTCTTCCTCTGCCACGCCCCCTCACACTGGACCCTCGCCATTGTCCTGAACCCCTCCCCTTCCTCGACTCTCTCTCCCGACCTCTCACGAAAGGAGGGAGGAGGAAGGCAGTCGACGTAGACGGAATCGGCTCGTTTCTCTCCGATTCGGGCCACTTGCGCCGGTATCGCTCGGTTTGAAGTCGGGGATCAGCTTCGTCATCAATACCAATCTCCGATAGCAAAGGGTGGTGTTGATGTGATCGCTTTATTCCTCCTCCGAATCGCTTCGTTCCACTTCTCTGAAGTCTTCGTCATCGTTTTCACGGTCTCGGATAACTTCTTGAAGCACTTCAAGAGCCATTAGATCGTTTGAAAACGGCACGCGCCTGATCGAACTGCCTGCTCGACTCGCCTTCTTGAACCGAAAATGACTCAGCCGAACTTTGCCGAAGTTATCGTCCGAGCGGACGCGAGCCGGTCAGTCGACCCGCGAAAAGGGAAAGAAACCGTCCTTTAGGGTCCCTACTACCGTTTAAACCATTTTTTCTCCTTGCCTCCCTTTTTTAAATTGCCGAATTTTGATGATGAATTACCCTCGAACGCCGTTCGTGCAAGGGCACACAGCTTTCCCGAAACCACACGAACGCCGTTCGTGCCAGGGCAGTCAACGGGTTAAATTTACATCTAAAAAAGCACCAGAAACGTCGTTAAAAAATCTTCTTCCATAAAATATTAAATCAGATGAAAAATGTTAATCTCTCTCAAAAACTAAAAGATCACATCAGGTGCGACATCTCTGAACAGGGTTTTCATGGACTCTGCTGTAAAGTGTTTATGTCTCATATCGTGCAAGTTCCAACAATCTAAAAGAACATGTTTCACTGTGAGTGACACATGACATGGAATACACCATGGAGCTTCTTCACTCTTTAAAAGGTATGAATGGGTAAAATACGAATGGCCGGTGTGCAGTAGCCAGTACAGAACTGTTTCTTCTTTACAACCACCAGACGTAGACAAGAGGAGCTCCTTAACCCCTTCGCTGCTGTCATATTTTGCTAAGTCCCAGGCTAAGAATTTTTTTAGAAAAACGCAAAATCACGCCTATGATTTTCATTTGCTTATGATTTAGAAGATATTGAAGATAACTACATAAAAGTATATATCAAATGAAAGGAAATTGAATGAAGAATCTGTTTGTAACAATAACATAATGGAAATGATATGCTAGAATGACACATGAACTCCTACACAACGTAATGGAATGATATGCTAGAATGACACATGAACTCCTTGAAATGCAATACAAAAAAATGAAAAAAAAATCAATAATGATTTCATTAGGTGATGCTGGAGCTCACAGCAGTTCATAGCACATTTTGTATTGAAGATTTACAGTGTACAATGATCCAGGAAGCAGTGTCCAGCCACAACATAGCACAGTCTAGCCACACAAAGAATGAAAGGCATTTGTCTCCCAGTTTCTGTCACCTGTAGATTTCAGGAAAACACAAAAATCACGCCTATGATTTCATTTGCTTATAGTTCAGAAGATATTGAAGACAGCTACACAAAAGTTATATCAAATGAAAGGAAAAATGAATGAAAATCCGTTTGTAACCAAAATGTAATAAAATGGTATGCCAGAATGTCACATGAACTCCTTGAAACACAATATAAAGAAAAATGAAGATGTCAATCATGACATAATCAGATGATGCTGACCTCACAGCAGTTTATAGCACACTTTGTGTTCGAGTTATACAGTGTACAAAGACCCAGGAAGCAATGTCCAGCCACACCATAGCACAGCCTAGCCACACAAAGAACGAAAGGCCAGTTTCTATCTATCGCCAATAGAAACACCGAGTGTGACAGTTCGGAAGCAGTCTTCCAAACACAATCCTGGTTTGCTAGGGCAGTCTGGGCAGTAATACCTGGTGTCTTTCCTCTGCCCTTTCTTCCAGCAGACACACAGCACCTCTTTGATGGCCGCGCTTTATTTTGGGTAGGGGGCACCACACTGATGAAGTGTCGAGCACACAACCTTACAGCATGGTCGTCCTCAGCATTAGCTGGGATCTTTGTCGCAAAAAATCATCTCATTGATGACTTCTTTCTGGAAGTCAAGTATGGAGCTGCTGTTTCCATCCTTCCTGAACAAAATGTGTGCATTCAGCATGTCAATTGTGTTGCCATGTACTCTTCTGCGTACTTGTTAGTCTGAATCCTGAAATGTTGCATCAGGTCATGCTGTACAAACTGAAATAATCAGCAGCAGTAAAGTTGGTGGTGTCCACACCTGAATCCCTTCATCAGCAGTAACATCAGGATCTCAGGTTCAAAATTGTCAGGCACAATCCAGACACGCTGATCCTGGCGCCCACCCTGTCAATGACCAGGCTGCCGTCCTCTACCTCGAGCACCACAACCTCTTCCTCTCCGTCCTCTTCCTCTTGCTCCCCTTCCTCTTCCAGCAGGTCCAGCAATAGCAGGCCCAGCAACAGCAGGTCCAGCAACAGGCCCAGCACCAGCAGGTCCAGGCTGAACATCATCTCCATACTGCATCAGCCTAGCTGTAACCCACTGAAAGCAAGAGTTCAATTTTCCACAGAAATATTTCATGAAATAAAAAAAATGTAACACACACACACACACACACACACACACACAAAATATACACACATAAATATACACACACACACAACACACACACACACACACACACACACACACACACACACACACACACACACACACAACACACACACACACACACACACACATATCATAAAAAAGCCACGCCCCTTTCTGTAAGTCCAACAAAACTCAAATAAACAGCACATAAAATCACTTCAAAATGATAACAAATTTTTGTATCTACTCTTGCTTTTGCTTTCAGTAGTTTCAGTTTATGAAAATATTCACAAACACATACACACTATAAGCGAACAAACATACACAAACTGAAATTGGGTCATTAGCATGCCACGCCCCCTTTCATTTTCATCTAGCAAACACTGCAAACAATCCAGTGAGTTATGCTTTTGAACTAGTCACTTCACTGCAACATTGTTTAGATCAGTATTATTTGTCACTGTGTGCTTTCAGTTTTTTAGAAAAAGTATCATCAGCACACACACACACACACACACACACTTACACACACGCACACACACACTTACAACACACGCACACACACACACACACTTGCCCCAACTCCCACCCTGCCCCTCACAAACACACACAGGCCATAGGGAAGAGTTGGGCACACATCAATAAGAAACACTTGTAAACCACAAGCAAATCAAACACACGAAGCATGAGTGAGAGCCAGCGAGCGAGCGACCGACACTGGCACATGAACCCAATGCCTTGAAAGTCGGTCAAGCACACTGGTCACTGATGACTGGCTCGCTCGATGATGCGGCCCCGTCAACGGTAAAGACATACAATACATACACTTGGTTGATCTATTCATAATTATACTGAGAAGAAAAAGCAACACCATTATGTTATAAAATTGAATGAATCTCTCAAATACACTCACCTGCGTCTTGAATTATTGGATCTCCATGCCCTGAGTCTGACTCAGACGACGAGTCATTCAACAAAGCTTCTTCCACTTCCAGGTCAAACTCTGGGTCGTTAGCATCAACTTCACGAAGTCCGATGCCAGCTGGATCAAAATCTTCATCTCCACTATCTTCATCTCAGTAAATTTCGTCAATAACCTCTGCAACTGTATAGCTTCGTCGTGGGGCAGCCATGGCTGCGAAAAGTGAAAGTACGACTTCACAGTACCTTGCTAATCGATCATCATAAATTATGCAATGAACCAATTATCTTGAACAAATGGTACACCAAAAGCAAAGAGTGGTCAAGGGAGCTTATCAAATCACAAATAGAGGGATTTTCAGCAATGCTGGACAAAACAGAAAGAGTGTTGAATCATGACGAACAGTGTTCGTCAACTACGCATTGCAGACGGCACTTTTCATGACGAACGCCGTACGTCAACAGCGCAGTGAAGAGGTTAAGGTTTGGACAGATCTGAAAGAGTTTGTTATCCATCTGTGTATTCCAATCCTCCTGCCAGAGGTCTCTGACATAATCGTTAATTTTGGGTTTCATATCTGAGCAGGGCATATATATGTTAGACAATTTCTCTGTTGTGGCATTCTTGGCCAAACGATCAACAATTTCATTCCCACCGATGCCAACATGACCAGGAACCCAAGCCAGAATAATGTTGTAACCCTCCGCTTTCAACATGGTAAAAAATTCAAAGAAGTGTAAAAGTTCAGGATGCTGAAGGTTGCGGCCAGCTAAGGCCTCCAAAGCTGACAGTGAATATGACAGAACCAAAAAGTCCCTATTCTTAGATTGTGAGATTATCCTCAGTGCCAGAGCCAGAGCTGTAAGTTCAGCAGAGTAAGCAGAAGCATCTGAAGGAATATGTTCTAACAGTATTTGAGAAGGAGCACCAGGGAATAGGCTGCACATACTACTCCATCTTCAGACTTGGAACCGTCAGTGAAAATGTTCTGATAGGATGGGAATTTCGAACAGAGGTCAGCATACAATGCCTTGTATGGCAGAGAGCTGTAGACTCTTTGCATAAAGCTGCAAGATCAAAACGAATCTCTGGTGTGAAAAAGGTCCATGGAGGCTGATCTGGAAACTTGGAAAAATCGGACACAAATCCTACATCTAGACCTGCATTCCTCGCGTGAGGCTGCATATGAAGACCAAACGGCGGAATACAGTTTGGGTGTTTTCGAATTTACTTTGAAACTGAGGGTCAAAGACACAGTCATAGAAAGGGTCCTCCAGTTCCGACAACAGTCTGATATAGTAATTCAATGACAGTTTCATCCTGCGGTTGGACAGTGAGGGTTCACCTGCCTCTGCGTACAGGCTGTACACAGGGGTGGTGCGGAATGCTCCAAGACAGAGATGAAGCCCTTGGTGGTGGATATAGGTTCCAAGAGTTTGAGGTAAGACGGTCTTGCAGAGCCGTACACAGCACAACCATAGTCCAGTTTGGAACGGACCAAGGCTCTGTAGAGGTGCAGCAAAGTTTTCTTATCAGCGCCCCAGTCAGTGTGTGCTACGACCTGCAGAATATTTAGAGCTTTCTGGCAAGAGGTTTTGAGGTTTTTAATGTGGCTGAGAAAGTTGAGTTTTTGGTCAAAATAACTCCTAAGAATTTGGCTTCTTTAACAGCTGGAATGGTGGACTTGTCCAGACGAATTTCAGGATCAGCAAACAATTGACGAAAATTGTGTGGATTAATAGAGTTTTGGTACTTGAAAAGCTAAACCCGTTTTCCTCAGCCCACTGTTGAATCTTGTTGACACAAAGTTGGGACTCAACGCTGTACGCTGGCGAAAGAAGCTCCAACTGCGTACAACGCAAAGTCATCAACAAACAGAGAGGACCCAGAGCCCTCGCTTACTGATTTCACAATGTCACTGATGTTAATGCTTCTTCCTTCTTCTTCTTCTTCTTCTTCGTTCACCTCACAGCGTCAGTCCAGCCTCGTTGATGAATGTAGCCATTTTCTCCAGGTCTTGTCGGCAGCCGTGGAGCTTCGTGTGCAGCGGAGTCGGCGTTGACCACACAGTTTCTCTCAGTCCCTTGAGAAGGGGTCAGGTCTGTAGGACGTGTTCTGGTGTTTGGTCTTCAAGACCACAGGAGCAGGAGGGGGAGGCGCCAGCTTCAGCTTCCTATGCAGGTGGCCATTGAGTCGGCAGTGGCCAGTTCTGAGTCTCACAATGACCACCTGCTCCTGTCTCTCCAGAAGATGGAAGGCATCCCTTGTGGGTTGTGGTCGCATCAGAGCCTTCACAACGGTCTTCTTCTCTGCGAAGCTGACACTGTTGTCTGGTTGTCTTCCTCTGGCTCCGGTTTTGGCGAGCTGATCGGCTGCCTCGTTCCCTGGGACTCCGCAGTGGGCAGGTACCCATTGCAGGACTACACGTCTACTTTTGGCGAGTTCCTGGAGTTTCTCCATTAGCCGAGGAAGTTTGCCTCCTGCAAGGGCCTCCAGGACGGACAGCGCGTCAGAGAGGAAGACAACTTGGGTGCAGTCGCTCTGTGAATCATGAATCATGGAGGCTGCCTGCATGAGGGCCTGAACTTCTGCAGCATAATTGGAGCAGTGTTTCCCAGTTGGTATCCCTGCTGTGGTGGTGTGTCCCTCAGGTGACTTGATGAATACGCCCGCTCCTCCATCAGACACTGCGTTGGTTGCTGAGCCCGTCGGTGTACGCATGTATCCAGGATTCTTCAGGGTACTTCTCAGCAATCATGGCAAGTGTGAGAGTGTGTTTGACGATGTCATCCTGAGAGTCTCCTGAGGCAACCTGTGGAACTGTTGTGGAGATGTGAAGATTTGTGAAGTCTTCATTCCAGGGCTGTGGCAGATCAGAGGGGTCCAGTGGGTTGGCAGGTGGCAAGCCATCTTGATTTTAATGCTGAAAAGGGCGGGTGAAAGGATGCTCCTTTGAGGTACTCCCAACTCCTGCCCATGGATATCAGAGTGTGTGGAGCCAACACGCACCTGGAACTGTCGATCAGCCAGAAAGTTTTCGATAAACTGAGGCAGATGACCACGAAAACCAAGTCTATGCAGATCCATAAGGATTCCTGATTTCCACGTGGTGTCATACGCTTTTCTCTAGGTCAAAAATGATAGCGACCACATGCTGCTTATTTACAAAGGCGTTGCGGATGGTGGTTTCCAGACGGACTAAATGGTCAACTGTCGAGTGGTACTTCCGGAACCCGCACTGTTCCCTAGCCAAGAGGCCATCGGTTTCCAGCTTCCACATCAGACGAGAGTTGACCATCTTTTATATGGGTTAAAGTTGGAGGTGATCATGGGGGTGGCAGTTTCAAACTGGTTATGTCTGTCACAAATCTTGAACACCCCAATGCCAAGGAAAACTGTTTTCCTGGTCTGCATAGTAGAAGCAAAAGACAGCAGTGAAAACATCAGAACTATTTTGAATCCTTTCAAACAGCAGATCAGTCCGCTTGCACAAACAGCATAGAAAGGAAAAAATATAAGACCGTTTCTGTTTAGAGATTATCATTTCCTCCTGAAAATGTATGGGCTTTCTGGAGCTCAAGATGTGTATCCATGTCTGTGGTGTACAGCCTCAAAGGGACAAGCGCAAAAGAACTGCAGCAATCGATTTGGGGATACCATCGAACAGAGAACGCTTGAAGACATGAAGAAAATGCATGCCAAGTTTGTGAAAGAAGGTGGAAAAAAATCTCAGGCCAAGTTTTTCTAGAACCTTATCTGGCCGAATGTGTGGGACATTGAACTAGATCATGTTGCCCCTCCCTACCTTCATATTCTTTTGGGAATTGTCAAGAAGCATCATGATCTTTTGGAAGATGAGTGCTATGATGTTGACAAAAGGACAGCAATAGATCTGGCAAAGAAAGAGAAACCAAATGTAAGAGATACAAACCAGGAGTTTCAAAGAAGTGTTTGGATGTGAAGGCATGTTGTCTACGTCAGAACACAGATACTCCTTCACTGAAAGGCCTAAATCCTTTTAAGATGGGTGAAGGACCAGTAGGTGTTGCAGTTGAGTCTGTGCTTCAAAGACACAGAATCATGAAGCAAGCCTATTACAGTGCAACTTTTTTTTTGCTGTCCCAATCCCTGTGCCACCTCAGAGGCAGTGCACCCACGCCGCTCATTCCGACACCCCGACAACAGCCACAGCCCGGTCGGCCCCGCCACCGCCCCGGCACTGACAATCCACAGGGAGCAGCCACTATCAAGTCGTCACGAGGCAACCCACCGGAGCAGACACTGTACTGCTGCCGAGTCACTTTCGGTGGTGTTCAGTGGCGCCTGTTCTGATCTAACATACGCAGGACACCACCTACTAAGCTCCTACTGACAACAATAACTGCTTAGTCACGGAGCCGGTGTGAGTGAGCTCTCTCTCTGGAGGGCGCCACCACGTCCGTCCCGCAATGACAGCCACCATGGACTCGCCGATACCGGTGACCCGGATGGAACCCAACCAAGGCCACAGACGTGGAGAGGACATCGAAACTGAGGTCACCATGAAAACAGGGCATGAGGGCCACAGAACTTGAGACATTTTTTTTTTATGCTGATCGATGAGAATGAGGATGATGATGATTAAGATTTTCCATTTCGGTCTGAGACTACATGACAGGGCTGTACTCTACGCTTCCTTTCATAATATATACCAGCGTCAACCAGGCCCGAGAGATACAGACACCTGCAATGTTGGTCAGGAAATTTGAGCAACACTCTCAGAAACGCATCCATTAAGTGGATGAAACTCGACTGTGTGGTCCCAGTCTTCCCAAGTGAGTCTGCAGCAAACTCAACTCTGGGTAGGAGCTCGTCGGGGCAGAAAACCCCCACATGACTCTGATGGGATTCGAACCCATGACCTCCCAGCCGGGAGTCCCGCGATGCTAACCACTTCGCCACGGTGGCTGGTATAGTGCCACTTTTATCGGCAACCACTGTAACAAACACTTCAAAGCAGAGGTAATCACGGTTTCAGGCCATTGGAAGAGAAATAAAACGTAGATACACCACGTTAATCAAGGCTTATTCCAATGTGCACAGCTTACTGTCATCAAGCCAGCCTGTTGAGAAGGATTTTAAAGAGATCCAACTAGCAATCGACCAGTACATGACACCCTACAGAACTTACTTTGGTCATCACATCAACATTATCCCAAAGCAGCACATCCGTGAAGACCACTGTGCTGACTGAATCCAGAGATGGAAAGTTGGGTTAGCTTTACTTGGTGAGCAAGGAGGAGAAGGTATACATGCCATTGTCAACAGTTTACGCACAGAGCACTGGGTCAGAAAAGATTACCAGAGGCTGGCCCTGATCATGAATGAGCAATGGATTCAAGCATCCCCCATAATGCAAGACACGCCTAAGAAAAAAAAGAAGAAGTGAAAGGCAAAGTATCATTCCAACTTTTAGACAATGGGAAAACCCAGAATCTCTCTCTCTCTCTCTCTCTCTCTCTCTCAAGAACATGTATACTCATTCACACACGTGCGCGCAGGCACACACTCACACGAACATGTGTGCGCACATTCACATCCACGCAAACACTCACACACATACGTAATCCCAGTGAGCGCACACACACTGACACAGGGATCAATTGTTCTGTGTGTGTGTGTGTGTGTGTGTGTGTGTGTGTGTGTGTGTGTGTTTCACCAGATAACTGCATGTCATTGTATTCATTCTGAATGCGCAGGTGCATATGCTTATAAATGCATTTTTTCAAGTGCCAACTTACACAGTCATCATGCTTCCTATTCTCTATGTTGTATATAGCCTAATATCAGTTTTTTCAGTGTCCATTAGCCTTTGTAGCTTTTGTTATTTAACTTGTTTTCTGTTTTAGTTTGGATGGTTGGGTTGGCTGACTGCTTGTTGTTGTTGCTTTACTGTATGCAGGGGTGGATCTGGGGGGGGAGGGGGGGGGGGGGTTACAGGGGTTCCGGAACCCCCACCCCACCCCCTATAAAAAAAATAAAAAACAAAAAAAAAAAAAAAAACGAACGCTCAGTGGTCAGTACATGCACGGAACATGGAAGTGCAAAACATCCTGTGCCTGTGGTACGAAACACCCCCAAGTGCCTATTCAATGGGGATAACTCTGCGCATGTATGAGTGACATTTCCTGCACGCGTTTCAAACAGTGTTTGAATTTGAGCTTTTATTCCGGTGGATTTCAGCTCCCGTTGAGCAACCCATGCCCAAGCACAAACCTTTAATCCCTGGCTTGTTTATTCCCCAGCACTTGATGGTGCTTTGCGCAAGTAATGTGCACTGTTGCTGCTGGAGACAACTCAGGACAGTTGGTGACAACCCATTACAAGAACTGGAACAAGTGTGCTGATGATCTGAAGAAGCATGCATGCAGAAAAGAAGCACCACTCAGAAGCAATGCTAAAAGCAGAAAACTTCGTAGGACACATGAAAAAATCCCTCTAAAGGCATTTATGTCAGTCCAAATCAAGAAGCTGAAGTTCAGGTAGCTGTCAACCGGAAGGTATTTTCCAATGTGTTTCAAACAGTTCTGTTGTATGGCAGACAGGGTCTTGCTTTGAGAGGTTACCGTGATGATGGCATTCTGCTAGAAGGCAACATCTGCAACTTTAATGCTCTCATAAGATTTCGCATAGAGTCAAGAGATAAAATCTATGGAGGCATTTAGATACATGTGACAGCTGTGCCACCTAAATCTCAAAGGAGACACAAAAACAAACTGATCCAGATCCTGGATGACCAGATCTGGGGAAAACTCCTGGCTGAAATCCAGGAGGCAAAGTACTTTTCAGTCCTTACAGATGAAGTCGTGGATTCCTGGAACTGGGAACAAATGTCAATTGTACTTTGCTACGTTGACTCATTTCAGCAGATTCGTGAGGTGTTTCTTGTCTTTGTGTCATGTCACAATATCACTGGAGAAATGTTGGCTGGCCTAATCCTGAAGTGCCTCGAGGACTGGAATTTAGATGCCACTAAGATCAGAGGTCAGAGCTATGATGGGGCATGTAACATGGCGGGCAAATTCAAAGGCGTTCATGCGAGACTACAAGAGAGGAATGAAAAAGCTCTGTATTTTCACTGTGCATCTCACTGCCTCAACCTCTGCACAGTGAAAGCATGCTCGCCAGCAGTCAAGAATATGCTTGGTACCTTAAAGAACTGGCCCTCTTCTTCTTTTCCAGTTCCCCCAAAAGACAGAGGAAACTTGAAGCAGTCATTGAAACAGGTGAACCAGACAGCAAGAAAAAGAAATCTGTCGGACAAGCTGGACAGAGACACCATGCGCTTGAAACATTTGCTGTGCTTTCACAAGTTGCGTTCGATTGTTTGGGTCAAATGGCACATGGCACTTAAGATGACAGTGAAGAATGGGACAGCGACACCATCACCAGAGCTCATGGCTTGCTGTTCTCCATCAGTGACAGCAGTTTTCTTGTGGCTTTTGTGGTTGTGCAGAGGTGCTTGCAGTACCTCCAGCTTCCGACTGGTAAACTTCAGAAAACCGCAAGGGACATTGTTCATGCCTAAGGAGAAATAGGCAATGTTGCTAAAAGCATCCAAGGGCTACGAACAAATATTAAACGTGTTCAAAGAAGCATGGTTGAGAGAAGCTGTCAGCATGGCAGAAAACTTCAACACCACCCTGTTATGCCACGATGAGCTGGGAGCAGACTCTCGAGAGAACCACCCAGCAGAAAGTGAAGAGGACTGCTTTAGGATCTCGATCGCTGTGCCATTTCTGGATCATCTGACCACACAAATGACTGACAGGTTAAAGAATGCTGAGCTTGCCAAGGATGGACTCCAGCTTGTTCCAGATAACCTTGTCCAACTACCAGGACCATGCTTGACAGTTCCAGAAGTCTTTCAGGCCTTGGCCACTCTGTGGGACACTGACTTGCCAGATTATGAAAGCCTGCCTGCAGAGATCCACAGGTGGTCCACTAAGTGGAGGAAAGTTGCAAGGAGAGACCTCCCAGTGTTCCATCTACAGTTCAAAACAGCCTCCAGGAGTGTGATGCAGACTTTTATCCCAACATCCACTGCCTGTTAAGACTTCTGTGCACCCTACCAATCACAAGAACAGAATGTGAAAGAACAATTTCTCAGCTCTGCACACTGAAGAACTATCTGCAATCATCTATGACAACAGAGAGGCTGAATGGACTTGCCCTTATAAAAATTCACCGCGACATCCCAGTGGACATTGAAGAAGCAGTTGACTCACATGCCTTAAAGCACAGATCACTGATGAAAATGCTGCCCCAAACCTCCTACGACAGTAAGGAAACCACTCAGCTTTGTGGCGAGTCAGTATATTAGCTCATTATCTAATCATTTTACATTACTTTCGCTTTGTCCATTATAACTGCATTAAACTTCCAGGAATGGCCTCCTGAGCCTCCAGATTTTGCGTTTTTTTCAACAGCTTCAGGGGGGCAAAGCTCCCCCCCCCCCTCCCCTGGTACCCCTACTGGGGAGATACCCCCAGACTCCCTAAAACATTTTTGGAACCCCCCCCCCCCCCCCTCCAAGACTAACTGATCCGCCCCTGGTATGGAAAATCACAGCTTTTGTTTTGGTATGTCAGTAAGTCCAAGTTTGTTTTGTTCTTTGCAACTAAGCCCTGTGTTATTCATTTGTTGCACTGCATCCATATAGACTTTCTTTTAAGAATAAAGACTGGTGTTTTCTTTTGCATGTTGCATCTACTTTACTGTAGACATAACTCAGGTATAATGCCCCCTCAGCCTCCCTGTTCCTCCGTGAGTCGACTACCTGCTGGCTAGCAACCAACACGACAATTTCCAAATCAATTCACAGGAAAGTGATAAAGAGAATCAGTCTGTGAGACTTATTAGTTGTTTGCATACAAAGGAAAACAGCAGCAATACTGTATAATCATCTTCCATTTAACAGGACAGTCTGTGATAAGTAACATGTTGAGCTGAGTTTTAACAATGATGGATACATCCTACATCGACTACGCTGGACAATCATGAGTACAAAATCTCTCTGTCTCTGTCTTTCTCTGTCCTGTCTTGCGTTGCGCCCCCCCTCCCCCCCCCCCCCCCCCCCCCCCCCCCCCCCCCCCCTCCCCCCCCCCCCCTCTTTTTCTTTCACACCGCTCTCGCGTTGCTTTGATTCTCTCTCTCCCTCTTTCTCTCTCTCTCTCTCTCTCCCACACACATGCGTGCATGTGTGCGTGCGCGTGTGTGTGTGAGCTCAGCATGTTACAAACGTAGCGTAAAAAAGCATGAAACATGCAAACCAAAATCTGTTCATGTTCATGTGGAAATTAAGCATGTTACAATCAAAGCAAAAAAAAAAAAAAAAAAAAATGCATGAAACACGCAAAGCAAATTGTGTTGGCTAGTAGTGTGTGTTTACGTCTGCTGCATCTGGTGAATGGGGCTTGACAACATTTTGAGGACAGCAAACAATGAGCGTAAGTGATACTATAAGCATTAAATCTCTCTCTCTCTGTGAGTTTTCAGGCGGTGTGTGCGTGTGCATTTGTGTGTGTGTGTGTGTGTGTGTGTGTGTGTAATGAATGTGTAATGTGTGTGTGTGTGTGTGTGTGTGTGTGTAATGTAATGTAATGTAATGTAATGTAATGTAATGTAATGTAGTGTAAAAGAACATTTATACAGCGCTTTACCTCGCAAGAGCCCAAAATGCATATTACAGAAAAACATGATAAAATTATAATTCTATTTCAAAGCGCGCGCGCGCACACACACACACACACACACACACACACACCCGCGCGCAGGCGTGCATGCATCGTGCACACACACACACACACCACACACACACACACACACACAAACACACACACACACACCGCCGGAAAACTCACACATGCAGACAGACACACACGAGCACATTCAACACTAGCAAACACGCGCGCACAGTGGTAAGTGGATATCGTTAATCAGTCCAAGGGAAAAGATGTGTCTTTAGGGAGGTTTTGTGTGTGTGTGTGTTTCTTTGCCCTCTCTCTGTTGGTCCTCCAAACCTTCTTTCTATGACTTGGAGGCAGTGTGCTGTTGGCCCACATTCAACTGTTGTTTCCTACAAATATTTATTAATAAATTAAGAAATGAAAGTACGTCTGACAAAACCCTTTATTTATCTTTCATTCCCATACATTGTCTTTTGTATTTTTTGGTGGTGAGTGTGTGTAAGCGTATGCTGAAAGTTTGCGCTGTTACAGAGTAGCCGTGAGCGTCTGCCGCCATGCGCACGTCTCGCTCCGATCACTGCCTTCTGCTATGCGCTCGGCGGCACCGTTAGTAGTTCTAAAAATAGTATGCTAAACAGGAAGAAGAGTCATCCCTGCAACGTTTCGAGCGTGAAGTGTAGGCATTCGTTGGAAAATTCAGAGTAAAAAAACATTTTAAAAGTTTTCATGTAAAATATCTGGAATAAAACCGAGAGCAACATTCATACTTATACACTCATGCAAATCTTTAGGGTTTAAACTACAACTGAGTAAAGATTTCAAGTTTGTCCGTTCAAATGCCGCGGAGCGCAAAGCTACAAAATAAGCCATGGTGCAGCTTTGATGTCAACTTGAAAATTGAAATGGCGGAACTACAAGACGGCATGTGACCCATAAATGCTCAATGGAATCTATCGAATATAGACGAGACGTCTTCAAACCACGCAGTTCCAGCTATTTTGAATGGTAAGTTGCAACCTTTTCCGACAGTTTTACCTCACAACTTAACAAACACATATTACTGCCATATTTTTTTAAGATTACTTTGATTTTGTTTGACGATTGAAACATCAGACCAGGGTAATAGTGGGGTCGTGCTAATGACAGGAATATGTGTTTAGTATTTTACACCAAATTAAAACTCCTGCTTTGATTTTATGTATATGTTACAGATGTAGTTTGTATGTCAAGGTTTGTTTTCTATCAATTTTTTTTTTACCAGATCTTTCCTGTTCGGCTTAAATATCAAATTTTAATAGGTCACGTGACCTTGCCAACGACGCTTTTGAGGCCCTATGTCAAATGAACAGCTGAAACTAGCACAGCTGCAGTAGGAAAACGTACAGAATATTAGATCTAATTGAAAAGGGAGATGACCGCAGGCGGAAAACTGAACAAATCTTAAATAAATGATAGTGAACCGCCAAAAAACATGTGTTTTGTCTTGTGATTCGTTTGTCCACGTTTTTTGGGGCAGTTTGCAAACCTTTATTTAAGATTTGTACAGAATATTAATTTTGTGCTTGTATTTCCTTTATTAAATGAATCAAGCAGCGATTCTAAAACACTTGTCTAATGCACTCCACTGTCATTGGCAGTGATGGTGATATGTGTATTTTGTGTGTGTGTGTGTGTGTGTGTGTGTGTGTGTGTGTGTGTGTGTGTATGCGTGTCACTGTGTGACTCTGTGAGTGTGTGTGTGTGTGCGCGTCTTTTTGTGTGTGTGTGTGTGTGTGTGTGTGTGTGTGTGTGTGTGTGCGCGCGCGCGCATGTGTGTGTCTGTGACTGAATCAGTGAACGGAATGGATTAGCTATCATCATGATTTATCAATGAATGACAACCCAAACTCAATTTATTTATTACTTTTTTTTTTCAGGTACACCAAACTGTGCAGTTAGTGTATGCAACAACGGGCCTTGTTCTGGTCAACATACACTGTAACAACGGCCAATTTTACACAACGAAGAAAGAGGCAGTGGGCTGTTAACCCACATTCTGCCGTTATTTTCTCCAAATGTTTGAAAATTTATCAAAAAATGAAAATACACCAGACAAAAATCTGTTCTTCATCTTTCATTTCCATACAATGTCTTTTTTTTTGGGGGGGGGGGGGGGGGGGGGGGGGGGGGGGGGGGGGTTTCCAACCTCTGCGCCACCTAAGAGGCAGCCACGCTGCTCATTCCGACACCCCATCCACAGCCACAGCCCGGTCGGCCCCACCACAGCCCCGTCACCGGCAATCCACAGGGAGCAGTCAATGTCAAGTCATCAAGAGGCAACCCACCAGAGGAGACACTGCACTGCTGCCGAGTCACTTCAGTGGTGTTAAGTGGCGCCTGTTCTGATCTAACATACACAGGACACCATCTACTAACGACAATAATTGCTTAGTCGCGGAGCCGGCGTGAGTGAGCTCTCCCTCCGGAGGGCGCCACCACATCCGTCCAATGACAGCCCCCATGGACTCGCCGATACCGGTGACCCGGACGGAACCAAACTAAGGCCACAGACGTGGAGAGGACATGGAAATTGAGGTCACCATGAGAGCAGGGCATGAAGGGCCACAGAATTTGAGACTTTTTTTTTATGCTGATCAATGAGAATGAGGATGATTAAGATGATGCTACGGATTTCCATTTCGGTCTGAGACTACATGACAGGGCTGTACTCTACGCTTCCTTTCATAATATATCCCGGCGTCAACCAGGCCCGAGAGATACAGACACCTGCAGTGTTGGTCAGGAAATTTGAGCAACACTCAGAAAAACGCATCCATTAAGTGGATGAAACTCGACTGTGTGGTCCCAGTCTTCCCAAGTGAGTCCGCAGCAAACTCAACTCTGGGTAGGAGCGGTCGGGGGGCAGAAAAACCCACATGACTTCTGATGGGATTCAAACCCACAACCTCCCAGCCAGGAGTCCATGACGCTAACCACTTTGCCACGGCGGCTGGTCCATACAATGTCTTTTGTACTTTTGATGGTGATTGTGCATCAGCGTATGCTGAAAGTTGCGCTGTTTACTGATTAGCTGCAAGCCCTGGCTTGCATGTGCGCATCTCACTCCTATCCCCTCCTTTGGTTTTGCTACACTGTGCTCGTCGGGATATTCATCAAATTTAAAAATGTATGCCAATTAGAAAGAGGAGTCATTCCCATGTTGTTTCAGTGTCAGTATTGATTGAAACGTTCAGAGTAAAAAGTAAGTCTGAAACTTTTCATGTTTTTTGTTTGTTTGTTTGTTTGTTTTTTTGATGATACTTTTTCAGGTTAAATTTCCTAAATAGTTATATACCCGAGCAATTCTTCAGGCTTTCAACTACATTTAAGTTAAAAAACTTTAAGTCTGTCCGTTCAATTCCTGCTGGTAAGGGGGGGTGTAGGGTCAGGGTAAAAACTAAAGGAATGAGTGTATTTATTTTGTAATGACATTGTTGTATTCAGTATTTCTTGGCAATCATATATTTAAGTTTCACTAATATATGGAAAACATAGGCACTGGAGAATTAGGATAGAGAGGAGCGGGGGGGGGGGGGGGGGGGGGGGGGGGGGGGGCAAGTTTCTTGCTTTTTAATCTTCTGAGCATTACTTTTGATACAAATGTCAATCATATGTCTTCATAAGATCATGTCAAGCAGATATATTTAATTTGTGTACTTAATGTTTATATGGCACACAAGAAGTTAGGTAAAAGGGTGGGGGCGGGGTCATGGTGGGCTGGGGGTGTACAATTGTGCTGACATGCTTAAATGTCTTCTTATTGGATAGATCTTGTAATCCTGATCATTTTGATATATTTTACATGCTTGTATGTCAATTGAAAGCAGAGATGTGTCATTTTATAACTTGTTTTGGTTGCCGATATGGAAAAAAACAAAGTCAAAATGATGATTTTGGCATTTTTAAAAGTGTGGCAGTCAGACTCTATAAGAGCCTCAGGTCTGAAAAAAATTTCAGTGTATATTACAAGTAGCTGACATCAATCACCCATAGTTTCAGACATGTCACTTGCCAAATGGCCGAGTTACAGGCCTCCAAACATGGCCCTTAACCCTTTCACCGCCAGACATTCTATTTTGCATAAATCCCCATCGCCAGCCATTTTTCCAAAAAAGCTCTTTATTGTATACCAGCATATGTGAAACACAGATATCTCTGGAACTAAACAACCAATTCTCATGCTATTTTTTGTAAAATGGAGAGATACACTGTACTTTTATTATATCATAACATGTTAGTAATGGTAAGTCAACAACAATTTCAATTTTTTAGTGATTTCAAGTGCAAAAAAAAAATGCAAAATAAAAAAAAGAAATGTTATGTTTCTTCTAAGCGTAAAAAATAAAGAAAGAATCCCAATAAACTCTCAACAAGGGAGGAAAAATACTCCACTCACAACTGAAGACCCAGAAAGTATGGTATTTCCAACAGAAAAGCGCATGAAACAGCAGCCACAAGTACAACTACTCCAATAGCAGGGAACACACACACACACACACACACACACACACACACACACACACACACACACACATTCTTATGTCTAACTGGTACACATGTAAGAAAGAAAAGACAGACACACACACACACACACACACACACACACACACACACACACACACACACACACACACACACACCCTTTCACTCTCACAGTATATATATATATATATATATATATATATATATATATTTTTTTTTTTATGAACACAAAGTCATTCATGTGCCTGCTGGTCTCTGAACCCTTGCCATTCAGTTGATCTATATAATCAGCTGTACACCCACTCGAAACACGTGTGCTACTCGCTCTCCTCTCACGTGTCAGTTGGCCACGCCCCCTTCAACCTCGACCAGCAAGAGTCGGCCCACAGCGTGTGTGTGAAGTTTGTTGCCTAAAGTCTTAGTTCGCTCCCTCACATAGAGTTAGTGAACAGTCAGTCAGTGCTGGCTGGCTCAACACTTGGGCACATGCGGTAGGGTAGTAAGTGGGCGTCTTATCAGCCTCTCATAACAATTTGGCCACAGTCCAACGCTTCACGTTGGAATAATTCGGTCAAGCCCTCACTATCGTTCTTTACTCGTGACTGTCTGGGTCTTCTTCATCTGTATTAGGAACAACCGACCGTCTATTCAATATTCCCAGCACTTGATCTGTGGTAAATGTACGGCAAGGTCGAGTACGTAAAGTGCTTGGTGGTGGCGTCATAGTGAATGGAAAAACAATCGGAATAAAGTCAATAAAACACTGAAACTGAATAGTGTTCTGACAAAGCAAATGCTGTGAGCATGGATCAGACCATCCCCCAACTATGACGTTTATTGCCGGCTTTTTATCCCATGAACTAGGATCGTGAGAGTATCGGGAGTTAGGTCACCCTACTTTGTCGCCAAAAGGCGCCTTTGGCGCTCTGCCAAGTCGTCGCCAAAAGGCGCCTTTGGCGGTGAAAGGTTAAGGAGAATTCCCGACTGTCGTAGGAAAATTAAATATTTAAAAAATCATAACTTTGCTCCTAATTAAACTACAGCTATAAAATTTCATGTAATTTTCTAAGTTTTAAGTTGTTCTATAACCTTGACCTATTGAAAACAAGTCAAAAACACTTTAAAAATCACTTTGGACTACTGTCTCTCTCTCTCTCTCTCTGTTTTCGTGAGTGTGCGTTTTGCTTGCTCTCGCTCTCTCTCTCTCTCTCTCTCTCGCTTGTCAGCCCCCCAGTACGGTAATTGTAATGTTTATAGCCCAGACGACCGCAAAGGGCCACATCAGGGCTGACTCAGCAGTACAAGTAGTCAGTAGTTCCTGCAAAGCCACTTTCTTGGCTCTAGGGAGACCAGCAGTACACATTCCATTCCGCGCAGCATGTACCTCAAACACAGAGAAGCTGTGAAGGAATATGTGGGCGACACGAGAGGGATGGGATCAGAGTGGGGAGAGGAGGGAAATGCTCCTGCTGGGAAGCGAGGATGGGTGCTCTAGTTAAAAATAGGCGGGCCTCCTTCGCCGGCTTAGAGGTTATATTTGTTATTTGCGCGCACCGTGGAGCACCACTAACCCTATCCCCCCTGATCATGCTCAACTCCTGGGAGCAGAGAGCCGAGCACTGCAGGGGTTATCTTGGCCAGCCGGAGAACTGCCTATCCTGACCCAGCCCCATGAAGGGGAGCCAATTGATAACACCCAGGCCAGAGTGTACCTCCTGTCTGTGTTGAGGGCACCTGCACTCTCAATCACCAGGATCTCATTCCCCTCCATCACAGGTCGCACCGCACGGCAAACGAGGCGGATCTTAGGAAGACCCCAGAGAGACAAAGAGTGTGGAAAAGAAGACTTGAAGGGGAGACAAAGATAAAAAAAAAAAAAGAGCCAATACGAAAGGCAGAAGATGAAAAAAGGAAAAAGGTGGTTTACTATTAGTCAGGGTCCTCAGCCTTAGCCTATCTGACATGGGAAGCCCTACCAAGGGCATCAACTCCTTACCACGTTGTGCTTAGGCCAGACAGCAACTTGACTTTTCAGGCTAGAACCATTTTCAAAAACTAGCCTATTATCAAGTACTGATGCCCCCGCCAGCAAAGGCTAAGGGATCACGGGACCGTACAAGCCCTCCGACCTAGGCAAGGTTGCAACCCCCGGAGGGAACTTGAAAAAAATGGCAATATCTTTTTCTTGTTAAAGTACTCAGCTGTGGCCACATGATAGCACGAAACTGCATCACAAAGTGGCGGAAATGCTAATTTTCTCTCGCATGCTCTTATGCTGTAGTACATGTAGTGAAACCAACACATTTACCAAACAATTAATAAACAAATACCATGCACAAAACATGTACACATGTATACACAGACAGAACATACCCCCAGAAATGCAAACAGAATGACGCACAAACCACAAACTCTCACCATTTTCTGAAGGTTCATTAGACATCACATGATGCAAGGTGTCCAATGCATAGCCAGTAGTTTCTGCATCACCCCTGCATAACAAGATAAACCAGTTGTACACATTTTCAAAACTCAAAATGCGTGTGTGCCTGTGTATGTGTGCATCTGTGTGTACAGACACACATTAGTTTTACTTTTTCCCCCCTTTCATTGATGTGGAGGTAATGGAGATGGGTGGGAGTTTTGTTTTATTTTTTTTTTTGAGGGAAAGAGGGTGGGACAGAGTTACAGAGAGACGGGAATGTAGGGTTACCGAGTGGAAGGTGCTTTTCATCACCACCAACATCATTCAACCATATATATACACACACACACACACTTATACATATATGTATACACACACACACACACACACACAAACACACATTTATAACTATCTGCTTGCGTCACACTCAGAAGTTTTTTTTTATTTGTTCTTTTTTTGAGACCTTCCCTTTTCACACTCCTAAATATAATTTGCAATATACTTTCACTTAAAATCTGTTCTTTTTCCCCTACAAACTGAATGTACGCATATTTATATCATCAAGTCCTTTCATACACACACACACACACACACACACACACACACACACACATACACACACACACATAATCTCAGACAGACAGACAAACACACGCACACACACATGTTCATTTGTACCAACCTGTCTGTCTCCAGAACTTTGATCAAAATATCCATCGCTTGCGTTCCAATCTCCAAGCGGAATTTCTGCCAACATGCATGAATTCATCACCGATCCATCAGTTTCTCAATGCCAACAGAAAAAGCCCTATACATGTTTTTCCGATGCAGCATGATTGGAGAGGAGAGTGTCATAGACTGAAAGAGATGTTTCAGAGAACAGAATTTAGAAAAGAAAAAGGTGAAAGGAGATGGTGGGACAGAAGAAGGGGATTGGAAGAATCCACTGACTGGAAATGTTATTCAGCTATGCTTGAAAGAAAATGTGAAGGAGACCGACAGAAGGGAGATAGAGGGAAAAAGAACCATACATGCACAGTGACAGACTGAGACTCTCAGACGGGAAGGGCGGGAGTGAGTAAGGGGAGGAATGGGCAAGAGAGCAGGAGAGGGGAGGAGGGAGGAAGAGGTAGGTAGGGGGAGACAGACAGAAAAAGAGAGAACAGAGAAACAAAGCTACTTCTGGAAGCTAAACAGTTGATTCATATACTCATTTCAAGAAGAAAAGAATAAGTGTGCATGACATAATAGCTATAATTAAAAGTATATACGCAAGTTAAGATTTTCATTTTTTATGCTGGATATAAAGGAGCACTGAGTGAATGGGCCATCAGTAATAGGCCTGTTACAGATGGGTGCTTGGTGCGCGTGTGTCTGACTCTCCCAGAAACATGGCATGCTTGCACTTTCCTACCACACACACCCACTCAACTGCACGCAGCCAGCCAGGCAACACAACCGCAATTCTTTTCTTTTTTTTTTATGCCGCCTGGGCCATCTACTCTCAATCTTCTTATTGGTTCTCCTGAGGCTGAGGCGTATAGGAGTACTGAGCGTACGCTGGACCTGTAGATCTTCAACTTGGTTTGGTTTGCAGGACAGTTGACTTCCAGAGGTTTTTCAACCTACTGAATGCCCAGGCTGCGAGTCCTATCCTGGTTGAGATCTCCTCCTCGATGTTGCTGTCAGCCAAGATATAGCTGCTGAGGTACTTGAAGTATTCCACCTTGTCTAGAGCTGAGCCTCGCACACTGGTCTTCTCTGCACTCTTCATCTTCACCTTCATGATCTTGGTCTTGTTGGGGTGAATCATGTGTCCCACACTGCTGGCTATTAGGTCCACTCTTGATGTTTTTTCCCTGGATGTCTTTCTGGGCGTGAGACAGCAGTGCAAAATCAGTGAAGTCGCAATCTTCAAGCCTGGTTGTCAGTCCCCATACGAGCCCTCTCGCCCTATCGCTGGTGGCCTTTCTCATCACCCAGTCAGTGACGACAAGGAAACTTGTCGGCGAGATCACGCAGCCTTGCCTGACCCCAGTCTGCACTTGGAACCACTCGCTCTGCTGTCCCATCATGTCGCACACAGCACTGGTTGTCTGCGTACATGTCCTGTAGGATGTTGATAACTTTAAAGGGAAATCCGTAGGCTTCCAAGATCTTCCACAGCGAAGGAAGATGGATGCTATCGAAAGTCTTTTGGAAGTCGATATAGTTGATGCAGAGTGATGAATTCCATTTGATGGACTGTTCCACATTTGTTCGTAAAACAAAGATCTGATCTGTGCAATTTCTCCCGCTTTCTGAACCCTGCCTGTTCTTCTCGTAGGGTTCTCTCAATAGCTTGCCTCATGCGCTGTAGAAGGACAGGGCAGAAGATCTTCCCTGGGACGGAGAGCAAGTTGATTCCCCGCCCTGGAGGACAGTGGAGGAGGAGATGAGAGAGGCAGGCAAGACCTAGAATGAACTGAGCTGGCTTGCCCAGGACAGAGAGGGCTGGAGGGAGCTTGTTGGCGCCTTATGTCTCGGGTTGCGAGATGAAGAGGATTAAGCTAAGCTAAGCTTGGGCCATCTAACACATATACAAAACATCATTAATAAACATGAATAACACACATGGAGCACACCCCAACTATGGGTGTACAATATAAATACATACATGTGGCGCACACACCAATACTCTGTCACAGGCACTGTCTACATGGAGCACACCCCAACCATGAGTGTACAATATTAATACTAATATATATATATATATATATATGTGTGTGTGTGTGTGTGTGTGTGTGTGTGTGTGTGTGTGTAGCGCACACACCAACAGTCTGTCACAGGCACTGTCTGGCCTAACAGGCGCAGTCTGCAACTAGGGGTAGACGCAGGTGAAGAACAAAGTCAACGCAACGACACTGCGACTGTCAGTAGGGGTAGTGACGGAACGATGCTGTGACATCTCTGTCCACAAGAAAGTAACCACTTTATACACTCAAACAAAAAAATATATGATTCTGCCCGATGACACTGAAGTAGCACTCTGCTACTTTTGAGGCACCAGCCTCCACTTCCATGAGCTGTGGCTCTGTTACTGCACAGCACAAGGGTCTCACAATGCTTAAGATCGACGACAAGAAGGATCTCATGATGCACAAGAACAACGCTGATGCTGCAGGTCGTTGTCAACACAGGCGGTGGTTCTGTCTAGGCATGACCAGCGCGCAGACACAGCTGGCGAACAGGACTTAGGGTCTCGAACCCGAAGCGACAACTTCTCTCGCAGAAGAGGCAATGGCTCAGCTGGCTTGTCAGGTCTATTATGGCATGCACCAGCTCTCGCACACCCAGCACCGTGGAGAATGGGGACACACAACAGGCCCCGGACCCGAGGTTGGGGACAACTAGTTCCCACGGACACCAGGGCGAACTGGCTGTCACAACAACTGAACTGAGTCCCTCGTTGGGTGGACTGGGTGGGCGAACTGGAGCCTCAGACTTCAGACTGGTTGGCTACCCGCGCTCACTCAGCTTATATGGTGTCCAGGTGAACACCAGTTAACCAACCTAACCAACCGGTTTTTCAGTAAACTAGCTCTGGTAAGCAGATTTATTGTAAAAACTGTGATCAAACAAAAAACGGTCCGTCACAATACTCCCCTTCCTCAAAAAAAAAAACAATGACTGAACTGTTTTTACTAAGGAAGTACACCGACATTCATAACCGAAATGATAGAAAGACATATGAAAAGGCAGCAAACTCTGGAATGCAGACGAACAAGGTCATGTCTAGGGGATGAACTGGTCCTCACAGGAATGTGAATGAAGGTCAGCAAACATATTTGATGATCCTGGAACCGGCCTGACTTGAAATGAGAACTCCTGCAGTGACAGAGCCCAACGCATAATCCTGGAACTTTTTTAGTTCAACGTGCATAGATACATCAATGGGCAATGGTCTGTCTGCAGAATGAAATGGACTCCCCAAAGGATCACACACACTTTTGTACAGCCCAAACTATGGCCAGACACTCTCGTTCAATTGTACTGTACACTCTCTCATGGTCTACTAGCAAACACAAATGGGTGGAGAACGTCATCACGTTCCTGAAGCAGAACAGCACCTAGTCCTACAGAACTGACATCAGTTCTAAGAACAAAGACATTACCTAAGAGTAGAGAACAGGTGCAGAGGACAGAATACTTTAATCTTGTGCAATGCTTCAGCACACACTGAAGACCAAGAAATCGACCGTCCAACACAACCAGTATCCTTAATCAGATCCGAGAGGGAGCACTGAGAGTAGAAAAGCAAGAAAGAAATATCTTCTATAAAAGCTGAGCGAGCCTAATAGAGACCTGACTTGCTTCCTGGTAGTAGGGGTGGAAATCTTCAAGATTTTGTCAACCTTTTTCTTGACATGGCACATGGTACCACCTCCAACCATGTGACCTAGGAATTCCAGTGATAGGAATCCTGCCTCAACTTTCAAAGGACAGCTGTGAGGTTGAAAAACCTCAGACTGGAAAGAACACCTTGCACATGACGGAGATGTGCATCCCAAGACACACTATGAATGAGTATGTCATCAAAGAAACTGACAGCAGAGAACTGGTCTAAATTGAGCATATGCATCATGCACCCAAAAACAGCAGGTGCCGACACAAGACCAAACAGCATCCGGATGAACTGAAAGAGGCCCAGATGTGTTGTAAAAGCCATCTTGGGTCTATCTTCAGGCTTTACAACCATCTGCCAATATCCCTTAGCTACGTCAATTTTCGTGAAATATTGTGCATCTGCCAATCTGGCGAACAGACCTTCTACATCAGGGATAGGTTCGGTATCAAAGACAGTGACTTTGTTCAGCGATCGAAAATCCAATACAAAAACGGCATGCACCATCTTTTTTCCTCACCAAGACAACTGGAGAAGCGAAGGGATGATATTACCTAAATCCAACATAATCCGAACTTCTCTATCTACGACTTCTCTGGTAGAAAAGGAAAATTATAAGACTTCTTCCCAGTTGTTCATGGAATTTCTACGAGCACATTTCCTGAGAAAGATCCCGGTTGGGGAGTAAGAATGTCCTGAAAATTCTCAAAGATTGACCGCAGTTCCCTAGCATTGCTGTCTGAGACAGTGGTATCAAATAGCACTGAACGAATATCTTTGTCTGGCATGGAAGATGCCATTGGAACAGACAAAGTAGGGATAGGCAGTGCATCGTCAGAATCATGACCCACACCAACTGTACAAGCAAACAGCAGAGGCCTGAGAATCCGTAGAGGTTTCGACAGGGGGGACAGTTTCTGAGGAACATTTCAAAATAATCTCCTTACTCAGAGGTGAGATGTGCTATGTCCGACCATGGAACCAAACTGCCTTGTGAAATGACAGTGGGAACAACATGAGACAGTGATACAGCAGCACGACGAATGTACCGTTTTAGCATGTTAGCATGGAAAATCTTCTCCTTGCCTTTAATGAGGACTCGATAGTCAGGGTGGAGTACTTTGGTGACTGGGAAAGGTCCTGACAAACTGGCTAAAAGCTTGTTCCAGTCAGTGGATAACAGAATGAGCACTTTGTCATCAACTGCAAAATGACGTTCCTTAGCTTTGCGATCGAAATACTTTATACCCTTTGAGGCAAAGTCGACAGAATTCTCCATAGCTTTCCTGCAGGAATCAGCAATAACATTCTTCAGCTCAAACAAGCAAGCATACAGAGACTTAGCATCTGAATCCTGGTTATCTGCTTGAGTCCAAGGCTCTTGTAGTAGGACAATAGGGCCAGGTACTTGGCGACCGAACGAGCAACTCAAAAGGTGAGAAACCACCAGCGCGCCGTGGCAAAGTGGTTAGCGTCGCGGACTCCCGGCTGGGAGGTTGTGGGTTCGAATCCCATTAGAAGTCGTGTGGGTTTTTCTGCCCCGACCGGCTCCTACCCAGAGTTGAGTTTGCTGCAGACTCACTTGGGAAGACTGGGACCACACAGTCAAGTTTCATCCACTTAATGGATGCGTTTCTGAGAGTGTTGCTCAAATTTCCTGACCAACACTGCAGGTGTCTGTATCTCTCGGGCCTGGTTGACGCTGGGAAAAAAGGAAGCGTAGAGTACAGCCCCTGTCATGTAGTCTCAGACCGAAATGGAAATCAGTAGCATCATCATAATCATCCTCATTCTCATTGATCAGCATAAAAAAAGTCTCAAATTCTGTGGCCCTTCATGCCCTGCTCTCAAGGTGACCTCAGTTTCGATGTCCTCTCCACGTCTGTGGCCTGGTTTGGTTCCGTCGGGGTCACCGGTATTGGCGAGTCCATGGGGGCTGTCTTTGGACGGACATGGTGGCGCCCTCCGGAGGGAGAGCTCGCTCACGCAGGCTCCGCGACTAAGCAATTATTGTCGTCAGTGGGGGGCTTAGTAGGTGGTGTCCTGTGTATGTTAGATCAGAACAGGCGCCACTGAACACCACTGAAGTGACTCGGCGGCAGTGCAGTGTCTCCTCCGGTGGGTTGCCTCTTGACTTGACATTGACTGCTCCCTGTGGATTGCCGTGTTTGGGGCTGCGGCGGGGCCGACCGGGCCGTGGCTGTGGACAGGGTGTCGGAATGAGCGGCATGGGTGCACTGCCTCTGAGGTGGCGCAGAGGTTGGGACAGCAAAAAAACAAACAAACAAACAAAAGGTGAGAAAACAGTACTTTTGGACGGGGTATCTACATGCAAACAACAGAGCAGGTAGGTCATGATGCCATGCCTTTGGGTACGAACGTAATGCCTTCTTAAGCATAGACTTCAGAGTACCATGAATCTCTCCACGTGTCCATTAGCCTGAGGATGATAAGGGATAGTCCTGATTCCCTTGGTGCCACACAACACATGAAACTGTTTCATCAAGTCAGAATTGAACTGGTACCTTGGTCTGAGAGTGTCTCTTCAGGAAAACATAAACGCAAGAAAATACCCAACAACGCTTCAGCTACGGCAACAGAAGAAATGTCTTTCAAAGGAACAGCCTCTGGAAAACGAGTACCGATGTCAATAAGAGTCAGTATGTAGCGATGATCTTGCTCCGAAGGTGGAGACGGGGGTTCAACAAAGTCAACAGCTACACAGTCGAATCCGGTGCCAATGAAAGGGACAGAAGAAAGAGGCACTGGAAACACTCGACCTTTGGATACTGTTTTTTGACATACATCACATGAAGCAACATATTTAGCCACATCCATAGTCACTCCGGGCCAAAAGAATTGTTAAGAACTTGCGCTAGAGTTCTTGTGAACCACAATGACCCAACAGAATGAGATCATGTGCTACAGATCGTACTGTGAGTCGAAGATCCCTAGGCACGACAACCTGATCAAAAGGGGTGTCATTCTTGAGAAAATGTCTGTACAAGACACCATCTGAGAGATAAAAATAGAAAATAGCTGCACCAAGTTTCTTAACCTCTCTAGAACTTGCCAACTGAATAGATGACTTAAGAAAATCATCATCATTCTGCCTCTGAATCTGGTCAGAGCGACAGATGTTAAGATCATCAGGAACCTGAGAAAGAGGCTTCTTCTGAACGTCATGTTTAGCTCTAGCTCGTGTGATGGCAGTTAACATGAAAGGCTTGTCAATCACCACACCAGACTCGCTGCTTTTGGAAATACCAGGGACATTACTAATAATTAGATCAGCCACAGGGCTGTCCAGAACACAACAGGTGAGACTGCCTTCAAGGGCAACTAACAGCGACTGAAGCCAGGGGAAACACACCAATCACGTCGGGGTCACCAGATGTTGTTACGGATGGGTGCTTGGTGCATGTGTGTCTCTGACTCTCCCAGAAATATGGGATGCGTGCTCGCACTTTTCCTACCACACACACACACTCAACCACACACAGACAGCCAGGCAACACAACTGCAATTCTTTTCTTCTTTTTTTCTATGCCGCCTGGGCCACCTAACACATACAAAACATCATCATCAATAAACATGAATAACACACATGGAGCACACCCCAACTATGGGTGTACAATATAAATATATACATGTGGCGCACACACCAACACAGGCACTGTCCACATGGAGCACACCCCAACCATGGGTGTACAATATTAATATATATATATATATATGTATGTGTGTGTGTGTGTGGCGCACACACCAACAGTCTGTCACAGGCACTGTCTGGCCTAACAGGGCGCAGTCTGCAAGTAGGGATAGACGCAGGTGAAGAACAAAGTCGATGCGACGACACTGCGACTGTCAGTAGGGGTAGTGACTTGAAGTGACAACGGAACGATGCTGTGACATCTCTGTCCACAAGAAAGTAACCACTTCCTACACCCGAACAAAAAAAATATGATTCAGTCTGATGACACTGAAGTAGCACTCTGCTACTTTTGAGGCACCAGCCTCCACTTCCAAGAGCTGTGGCTCTGTTACTGCACAGCACAAGGGTCTCACAATGCACAAGATCAACGACACGAAGGGTCTTATGACACGCAGGAACAACGCTGACCCTGCAGGTCATTGTCAACACAGGCGGTGGTTCTGTCTAGGCAGGACCAGCGCAGGTTACAGCTGGCGAACAGGACTTGGGGTCTCGAAACCAAAGCAACGACTTCTCTCGCAGAAGAGGCGCTGGCTCAGCTGGCTTGTCAGGTCTATAATGGCATGCACCAGCCTCTCACACAGCCAGCATGGTGGAGAATGGGGACACACAACAGGCCCCGGACCTGAGGTAGGGATAACCAGTTCCCAAGGACACCAGGGTCAAACTTTACCTGGGGGAACTGGCTGTCACAACAATGGAACCCAGTCCCTCGTCGTCGGCTGGACTGGGTAGGCGTATTAGCCGGAATTTCTTCTGAGGCTGGTTGGCTACCCATGCTCACTCGGCTTATACGGTGTCCAGGTGAACACCAGTTAACCAACCAGTTTTTCAGTGAACTAGCTCCAGTAAGCGGAGTTATTGTAAAAACTGTTTTCGGACAAAAACCGATCTGTCATAAGGCCCCATCACCCTACATCACAAGCAAGATAATGAATGAACCCCACTTTATGTATTTCTGGACTATGAGGAATGTATCTTTTTCAAATTCTGACAAAAGTGTCATATTTTGAAGCATCCAATGCATGTATCTCTGTTTACAGCCTGAGCAGCCTCTCTTGAATGGCTGATCTGCATGAATGGATGGGATACTTCTTTTAAATTTTAACCCTTTGAGTGCCACACCCTTTTCATGCTCAGGTGTAACTATTATTTGCCAGAGGTTACTGGTCATGGATGGTAATAATTTAAAAAAATTCTAGCATCCAAACTACTGAAACAAAGTACATGTAAGACGTACTTTTCTGAAAGGAAAATGAACACACTATCCAGTTGTGACATTTTCACATGAAGTTTTTTTTTTGCTGGCAATGTCTGGAATGAAATTTTGAATGTGAATTTTCTTTTTTTAATTCTTAATGTATGTCATTGTAATCATGTACAAAGATGAACCTCACACACAAGATTTTTTTTTTTTTTTTTTTAAATTATGAACTAAAAAGACAAATGTA
The DNA here is from genome assembly GCA_016801955.1 of Conus betulinus. Taxonomy (NCBI): domain Eukaryota; kingdom Metazoa; phylum Mollusca; class Gastropoda; order Neogastropoda; family Conidae; genus Conus; species Conus betulinus. The sequence continues at coordinate 228,226 of JADBJO010001070.1, read as the reverse complement.
ACTTCTTATCATATGTGTCCATATGTATATGAAGGTTTCCTCAAAGTGATCAGGTAACTGGTCACATTTTCACACACATTTTGGTTCCCTTTGTCACAGAATCTTATATTCACACAGTTTTTTTTCTTGGTCTCCTTTTTTCAAAGTTCAAAGTTTTTTGTAAACACACCACACTAGAAATATATATACACACACTACATATGCACAAAAGCATGCAGCTTTCACTATCAGATAGAGTTTTTTTGTGTAGTACACCTGGACACAAGCTGTAATACACTGGGCTGGCTTTGAGGGACACTGTCCACACAGGTAGTTGCTCTCATTTCTTTTGCCCCGCTTGTAACACACTTTGCACCTCTTGCCTGAGGACTGCTTTCCAGCAGCCTCCAAGATGCTGGCAGGGTGGCACACTGCTAGGACCTGCTCTGCATAATGATTAGCTTCAGTTATGAAGTGGTCAATAAATTCATCAGTCAAGAAAAGCTGGCATTAATCTATAGGCCTTTCCCCTGCAATGTGTCTCTTGATGGAGGCCAGGTTCTGCAAACATGGGGATGATCCAGCACCACACCTCCTCCTTGTCCCCACGGAACTCCTCTCTTCCTTAGCATCCTGCCTCTGCTCACACCTGTTGAGATAATATTGTAAGGTACTTGCCTCTTTCACACACACACACACACTGCTAAAACAATCATGCACTCCAAGATACACAGAGACACACAAATAATACACTGTTTCACTCATTCACTGTTCACACACACACACACACACACACACACACACACACACACACCCCCCACACCCCTTGTCACATCCACTATCTTCAGTCCACTTTCTTCCAGGCCTCTGCATAAAGTGACAGTGTAAACAGTTCAAGTAACACAATACAATGATCGTCAGTCTCTCACCTTGACCAGCAGTTCCTCTCCCTGCACTTGGCTGCAAGCCAGGTCTGTCACACACAATTCGCTCACATGTTGACTCACTCAGTTGTGTTAGCAGACAACGAAGGCTGTGGCACATCTGCCTCAATTACCCCTTTCTGTGGTCAAACCACTCGACTGGTCAGCACTTCACTCAAAATCTGGGTCAGCAACACTTTGATATTTTGCCTTCAGCTTCACTTTCTCCTCTCTGCTGATGTCAAGATGACTAACATGGACAAACATGGACAGTGTCCAAGGCCTACACATCACCCCAGTTCTCAGCAATCCGTTTCATCATGTTCTTCTTCATCTAACGAATCCTCTGACAAGTTAGTATCACAAAAAACACCAAAATCTTCATCCTCAATCAGTTGCAGAACTTCATCACCACGTTCGGGGTCACAAATTCCTTCGATTTATGCTGTCTTTTTATTCTGCTGGGGCTAAGTTGAGGTTCACAGTCAGCCATGATGAACTCAACTTCTCACAAGCGTGTCAAATGAGAGGGGAGTGGCGATACAAAAGTGATGAACAGACCATTACACGACATGTTTGGAGCTCACAGCTTATGAATAATTCAAGCAGACATCAAGCTTTTCTGATTGGTGTATGTGGGGCTAAGAAAATTCCAGCAATGACACAGATGGGGATATCCGCCGAAGGGCAATTTTTTTGCACACACAGAAACATGACAGAAATCTCCATCATGGGGCACTCATAGTCATACTCATAGCATTACTATCTCAGCTGTTCTACCATGAAGCAAACAAATTCACCATTATAGCCAAATGACTGCAACGAAATATCACAGATCTTCGTGACTTTTGATGCTTTGAAAAATTTCACATCTGCATCTACAAACAGGGTGCATATTGACACACATCCACACACACACAGGAACACACACATAACACATGATCCCACTCATACTGTCGCACAACTAACACAACAGCATGTGCGCACGCACACACACACACACATGCACGCACTCCCACACACACACAGACACAGTCTCTCTCTCTCTCTCTCACTCACTCACACACACAACACACACACACACACACACACACACACATTAGTCACAGACTCAATTTGACAGGCAACAGAAGGGGCAGAAAGAACTGCTATTGATAGGTGAAGAGGCTTGCTTTAAGATATGCCTTAAAAGAAAAGAGTTTGACTACGCAAAAATATTGGGAGTTTATTCCAAGAAACTATACCCCAAAAGTTTGTTCAGTTTCACACGAACAAACTGGGTACTTTGAATCTAATATTGTGTGAAAAAATATTCCACCAAGATGTTAAAAGCTTCACATGATCATAACAAAATTCATTGTTTAACATATATCAAAATTCCATATAACAGTATGTACCTTATGAACCTTTGACAAACTCAGACATTTTTCCCTTTACATTTACTCTGTAAATGGCAGACTAAGTTTAGATCCAAAAACCTCAAACCTTTCACATAAGCAAATCTTTTAACATCAGCTCTGTCAAATTTGTTAACATTTGCATTGATTGAGAGTTATTGAATACAAAAACTTGGGCACAGATTGGTGGCACCCTTCAACAGCACTCAACCAATGCTTTAGTGCAGGGCTGAATGCATTAAATCAATTTTGGCATTCATCTGTGTGGCCAGCATGTGTAACTGATTTCCAGTCTTGATCAGGATCGGTGTTAACACAGCTCAAAGCACTGATCATCCCTCTGAATGTATACATGTATACACATCATCTGTTTTTTCCTCCTCTGTCTATACAGATTTTGATAATAATGAATAAAAACTGAAAGTTGTACTTGCGACACCCTCATATGACCCTCATGTAAATGCTTGTCATATGGCAACAACAACAAAAACAGTGAGCATTTAAAATAACAATCAAATAACTGGATAAAATAAATAGAAAACTATGTCATAATGGTGTTCTAAAAATTTACCTTTGAAAGTGACTTGAGTGCACGCACTGCATCTCTCCTGTCTTCTAAAAGTGAAGACGTCTGAACTCTATCACACAATCTTTCAATCTGAAACTCATCAAAAAAATCCCATTGTGGATCTACAAGCATCAGGGTGAAACAAAAACAAAAAAAAAAAACTCTCAAAATTCAGAGTTTGAGGAAATGCAACAAAAAAAGAGGAGGAAAAAATAAGTATTTGGAAACCAAATGTGTGTTTTATATTTACATCATTCTGCAAAATGTAGCATCTGTAACCACTGGCTGCGAATTCTTTGGGTTTTTTTAATTTTTGTTGTTTTTTTTTTTTTTGATAAATTTTTTTTTTTTAGATGCTTCACACTCACAAACATAACTTACAAAACATCTTCAATTATATATTACTATGGTTTACATAAAAAGATTAGTGTTAAAATTTAACTCTTCATCAAAAATAACTTGGTATTTGTTCTCTGCACATTCTACAAATTACTCAGATTTACAAAAAAAAACAAATGTATAGATTTTAACACTTCAGCAAACTGACATTGGTTTTCATTCTTGGCAAAGCTACACAGCGAAGCGCTTGCAACAGTCAATGAACCAAACTCCTTAAATAAAAAAAAAAAAATCTGGCCAAATGAATTTTGAATTAGAAAACTATATTGAGAGCCTATACCTTACTGGGCATTTTCTCATCTTAATCAATGAAATACCAGTATACACAAACCATGGTTACTCACATAGTTTAAAGCAAAGAAAAAATATTCAGTCAGTCCTGCTTTGTACTGAGATAACGTTTTTTTTTTCTGTCTTAACCATTTTGTGATGCTATTTTCAAAAATCAAATTCAAAGCATCTATTTGCATAAAACAAATTTTTCACTTCTGGTCTACAGAGCTTCAGATTGTCGGCATGCCCTCAATGCTTTCATGTTTAATTTTCAAATGGTACGGCACGAAAAGGAAATCTTTTTTTTTAAATTACATATAATCTTACATACTTACCATGGCTCACTAATGCAATAATCGACAACGGTTTGCCATCCCTGCCCCGCAAACCATCCTGCCCCATACACAATAAAGTCCGTATGGACAAGAACCCTGAAGGGCCTAGTGTCTTGTGCATGCCCAGATCATTCCTCTTTTCAAGGTAACTAATACTCTGACTGTGAAATCCTAAGGGAACCAAGAACGCGGGGAGGAAGGGAGGGAATCTGCATGAGCCATGGTACGTAAGATTAAACATAAATCTTAGAAGAAAGATGTCTTTTTAATTACACATGCTGTACCGTGGCTCACAAATGCGGAGTGGCACTACTAGGAAGGAGGGCTGACCTGGTTAACTCCTGGAGGAGTGAGAAGAGCCAGTGCGTGTGGCGGAGATGGGATGCTGAGAGACACCACAGCTAGAGCGATGCCCTTGGACCCATCACAGCGCAGACGGGAGACGTCACGCAAGTAAAACTGAATGAAGGTGCCTGGAGAGCGTCAATACAAGGCGTCCAGGACACTTTGAATGCTGGCATTGTAAGCGAAAGCCCGCCATGAGGCCCATGCTCTAATTTCATGGGGCCTTGGTGAGAAGACGGCCAAATCCACGACAACAAACCTTGCATATGCAGCTTTGATTATTTCTCTCAGTCATGGAGAGATTGATGAGCGTCTATGTCCTTACAACTTTCACTGTAAGAGAGAAACAGGAGGTGCTGCTTAGAGCAAGAAGATTTCGTTCGCTTTCTTTACACTCACAGGGTGTGCACCGGACAGAGCTTTCAGCGCAGTCTTCATCATCTGGGGCGAGGATAAGTCAAGAGGATGGATAAAGATAGTAGGAGAAGGAGAACCTGGTGACTAGT
>JADBJO010001070.1:116001-221001 GCA_016801955.1 Conus betulinus | reverse complement strand
GTATGCTCTCCACTGAGTTGAATTTTCATTCAATTTGTGTGTCTTCATTAGTCTGTTTCAATCGGGGTTTTTTTTGTTGTTGTTGGCAAATCTTTGTGCTGCTTGCCAGAAATGCGTATGAAAGAAGACCCATTCATGTTTGGTGTCGTTCTGTCAGTCAAAGTACCCACAATCCAGTGACATCATTCGACCACAGTTCGCTGTATTCTTGCACAAAGTGTTAATGAAGAAACACCGCACCCTATTTCCAACAGGCTATCAACCAAACAGCTAGTATCACATTACGCATAGTGGAAAGCTTGTGGGAGGCTAGCGCGCGAAGAAGCTGGCAGCTGTGGGCTGCAGTGCACTGTTTAATCAAACTGCAGCCATCTCCATCCCTTTCCTCTTGCCTTTCCTCTGCGACCTGTAGGCGATCAGAAGTTATTGCCCTTCTCTTCTACTAAATATTCCTCTATGGACAACAGTGCCCTCACAGAGGAGGCTGAGAGCTATTCCTCTGACCAGAGAAAGGTGAGGGAGTTGGCTAACTGAGAGCGAGAGGTGGAGTGGGGCAACACCGCATGGGTGGAGCACTAAAAAAGCCAGCCATTCCAGTGGACACTGTATACTCCCTGTGTGCCCGTCTTGTGAGATTGATCCACAAGGCCAATTACTGTGGTGAAAGCACCATGTGTAGACAGCGCATCCTGCACAGTAGTAGCCAGGCATGAAGGTTTAGCACATCTGGATTGCTGTGCAGAATGGCTGACCATGGCTGGAGCAGGGACCTTGTTGTCAGAGCGAGCTTTATCGGAGGCACGTGGGACAGGTGCAGCAGGTCCGGAAACCACACTTGGGCCGGCCAGCAGGGAAACCAAGCTTGGGCAGGCCAGTATGGGGCCAAGAGGATCAGCGTGGCCAAGTCTTTCCTCGCTTTCCATAGAACTTTTCCCAGGATGGGGAATGGAGGGAAGGCATAGCTTATCAGGCCCACCCACGGGATGACAGCCAAAGCCTCCAGATCCAGAACTGGAGATACATATAGCCTGAGGCGGTGGTTGAACCTTGTGGCAAACAAGTGTTCTTAGTTTGAACCATGCAACCCAGACTGGATCCAGGACCAAATGGACCAACGTCCATTCCGAGCGTATGCATCTTTCAGGTTGATGGATACTGCCCAGTCGCTCGGGTGCATGGCATCGCGGATTGACATGGGGGGTTCAATTTGAAAATGGAGGTCGCGGAGGAACCTGTTCAGGGGCGAGAGGTTCAGGATGGGCCTCCAACCCCCAGAAGCTTTGGGGACCACAAAAATTCGGCCATAAAAGCCTGGAGAGAAACGGGAAATGACCTCACCTGTGGCCCCTTTGACTAAAACTAGTAAAAGCAAAAGGACCTCCTGGACTTACGCCTGAGAGGCCTGGGGATCCCACAGAGGTGCAAGAGGAGGAGGAAAGGGCATGAGAGGGGCCTTTCCTGTACCCCATGGAATATGACACCCCAACCTGTTCACCTGTGGGCCCACTGGCTTGCGGGAAGCCATTCCCAGGAACTGAGGCGCCATGACAGACTGGCCACAGAATCACCTGTGGGGGATGATGGGCCTCAGGTTGGGGGTTAGTTATTGGGGATGAGCTGGCTGAGAAGAGGCAGGCTTTTGGCCCAGATCGGGTACCCAATCAGCCTTTGGCTGTGTGGCGGGTTGCCTACCCCTAGCTCCTTTCAGTCTGAAGGATCTACGGGCCTTGGCCGGTGAAGGGCCCTGGGAAGAGGTCACCCGAGCAGGGCGCTTCACCAGAGGGCGGGAGGGACCCGGATTGGATAAAGGGCACGATGGCGGATGGGTCTGCAGACTGGCAGAGAGTGAAGGACTAAGTCTTAAGGGAGGATACCAGCCCTCCCAAGAAGACGTCCATCACTGAAACCGCCTCCAGCCCCCTCCTAGCAGTCTCCTCCCAGTCTGCAAGGCATCGCTCTGGGAGAGTGACTTGCCCTGGTTGAGAACCAGACCTCTCCTGCAAACAAGTAGTTCCTCTTGGGAAAGGCAGAGATGGGAGTCTGGGATACTCATGGACCATAAAGGCCTTCTGTGCAAAGGGGAGCTTTCCAGCTTGAGGAACTTCCCACACACACTAATGCTCCAGGAAAATCAGGTGCAGAACCCGGTGGAATGTCCTGCGCCTCCCTGCCTCTAACCTTGCTTTGTGTCCTCATAGAGTCGGCTACAATCTGGCTCTTTTTAAGAGGGAGGTGGGAGAGGCAGAGACAGGTAGCGCACCCAAGGCAAGCTCCGCTGCTGAAAGCCAGGGGGCCCTGGCATTTTTGAGAGGTGCACACGGCTGCGAGCATGTACGAGGCCAGAAAGGCCACGAGTCATGGAAGGAAACGGAAGTGGGTATCGGGTCCTCATCATCTGACTCTGAGTCTGTCAGTTCTGCACCGCAGGCAGAAGAGGTGACCTAGATTGACTGATCCCGAGGGAACCCCTGGGGAGGGATCTGCCACCAGTGGGCTGGAGGGGCAAGTGAAGGAGAAGCCTGCACTGCTGGAGCACCGGGCAAAAAGCTGGGCCACCATGGAAGCCCTGGGCAGGGGACTGAGGAAGTCCCACGGTCAAGAAATGCTGCTGCCATTGAGCCCTGTGAGGGGCCTAGGGTGCCCAAGGCTGAGGGTCTGCCCCAATGAAAGGGGGGGGCTGAAGCTGTGCCTGCTGGCCCAAGCAGGCATAGGGGGACCCCGAGAGGCCAGCCTGCTGCGGGTTGCCTGGCAATTGCCAAGAAACCATGCTTTCTGTCTCAAATGGGAAACACCGGAAATTTCTGTCTCGAATGGGAAACAGAGGAAACAGCGGGGATGAAGCCAGGCAAGGGCAGAGGAAGGGAGACAACCGGGGCTGACTGAGCATTGGATACCCTTAAAGGAGGAGTTGTCTTCCATGGCTCACCCAAAGGCCGCTGGCATGAGCAGGGATGAAATTGGGAGATGGGATGAAGAAGGGGCATCACGGGAATTCTGATTCAGAATTTGCATCACCTGACCTTTTATCCCCCAAAGAAGGGGGTAGCTGCATCCGTGATTGGGCCATGGTGATCAAGACGTGTGCAGCAGATCCTCGGCTGAGCTGTACACAGGATGCTGGAACGAGATCGACAGAACTGCAGCTGAGTCGATCACCGTAAGAATTTTGCATCATCCAACCCTTTATCCCCCAAAGAAGGGGGCACCTGCATCCGTGATCAGGGTTCATTTTTGGTCCGTGCCCTGTGCCAATTGGCACATCGTGTCTGAAAATGGCGCATTGAATTTTCGTATCGTGGGTCAATGGGCGCATCGATTTCTGAAGCAGTGCACCAACCTTCTTTCGATTTCACTGCCAAAGTTGCTCAGAACAACATCGTCATCGCATGAAGCAGAGCCCGGCAAAACTTCAGCGGGGATTATTTCCCTTCTCGAAGGGAAATCACTCTTGCAGAGAGCTTGTTCTCAGAGTACAGCTACTTTCGCAACAATCTGCTTGAAGATCGTACAATACAATCGTTAGAGTTCGAGCACTTTCCCGTAGAAATGCCGCCTAAGAAGAAGTTAAAACCCCTTGAGGGGCAAAAAAACTTTGTTTCAGGCGTTCTCTCGTGGATCAGCTGAGGTTAGTACTGACTGTATTCCGTCTACATCGACCGCATTAGACCCACCACCCGATGCCACCGCATCAAAACCCGCGGAGACTGCTGACGCTGAAAAAGAACAGCAGCGACACTTTCAGGTCGCGTGGCTGCATTCCTTTCCCTGGTTAAGGTATGAGGATGGCGTCATGTTTTGCCAGGACTGTGGGGCATTAAAGTTTTCAAACACTTTGGCTCAAGGTACCAAGAATTTCCGCACAAGCACTCTGAAAAGGCATGTTAGTGGAGGTGATCATCAGCGCGCTATTATTGCTCCAAAAGAGAGAAAGCAGATGGCTACAGCATCGGAGAAAGCTCTGTCAAAAGAAGAAGAAGCACTTGCCGTCGCGATGCAGACCGTATTTTTCCTTGTCAAAGAAAATCTTCCCCTCCATAATATCAGCCTCTGATCAAGTTTTGAAGATGTCGAAGGTCCCCAACATTGAACACTTGCAATGTGGAGAAAAAGACTGACTATTATTCCAGTACCACATCTGCCAATGGCTTCTTGAAAGTTTTGTCTGACATTATAGACGATAACATAACTATGAAAGTGAAAGAGTCGCCCATGGTCACTGTGTTCACAGACGAGAGCATGGATATAGTTGTCAACCATAAACTGGCCATCAGTGTCAGGATAGTGAATCCTACAACTCTGCAACCATCCACTTTCTTTCTGACAGATGTGAGAATCACACAGGCAACAGGGGAAGGAATCTCTTTCAGGCGGTGAAGGCCGAGCTAGACAAGAGGCAGATAGGTATGAACAAGGTCATGGGACTGGACACACACACACACACACACACACACACACACACACACACACACACACACAGTGAGACACGCACACGCTGTTTTTTTTCTTATTATCTATAGGATTTTTTAACAACTGATGACCCATTGATCATGAAATTGACCCATTGTTTTTCCACTGGGCGGGCCAATTGACCCATAGGCATTTTGGCTTGGATGAACCCTGCGTCATTCAGCCATGGCGACCGAGATGTATACAGCAGAACCTCGGCTGAGCTGTACACGGGATGCAGGAACGGGAACGACAGAACCGCATCTGAGTCGATCACTGTAAGAAATTAAGGGGGGTGAGCAAGGGCTTGCTGTCACCTCAACACAACCACAGCTGAGTTGAGGCGACACCCGGAAAGAATACGCGAAAGGAGGGAGAGAGAGCGGTGAAGAGAGGGGCTCCAGCACGCCATAAAAAGCACCGGCCTGCGAGTAAGTGAGATTGATGGACGAAATCTTCCGAACCCTCACTTTGCCACCCAAACGCTTCACACACATTCCTCCCTTAAGTGAAAGCATAAGCAAGAAGATGAAAATCAGAAGCAACAATCAACTGACTGCGAGAAAGTAAAAATACTTAGCTGCTCAGAGCGTATGAGGCAAATGGGAAAATGGCTGCCAAGAAAAGAGGAATGATCTGGGCATGCGCACGACACCTGGCCCTTTCAGAGTTCTTGTCCAGACTTTATTGTGTATGGGGCAGGGACAGCAAACCCCTGTCGCTTACTGGCACGATAAAAAAACGGTCATACACACAAAACACCACTCCCTTTGTGGGGTAGATGGGATTAATACTTGTCTGTCCATATAGGGAATGTCCGCAGGAGTATCAGCCTGCGTATGCAGAAGAAGAAGAGGCTGTCACTTAGTGCATAAGTGAGCCATGGTACACTATGTGTGCTTAAAAGCTTGTGCACCAGGCTGTCACACGCCCTGTCACAATGATGACAAGGTGGGAATCCGTCCTTCTCAATCTCAATCTTGTGTTGAATTAGAAGAGAAAACAAAAATCATGCCTGTCCTATTTACAGTTCATTCTGAGATGTTTCAGTTTATGATCAGCTTCTGATCAATTTGAAATGAAACAAGTGATAAGAGCTACACTAAGATTCTAAACCAGCCGCCGTGGCGAAGTGGTTAGCGTCGCGGACTCCTGGCTGGGAGGTCGTGGGTTCGAATCCCATCAGAAGTCATGTGGGTTTTTTCTGCCCCGACCGGCTCCTACCCAGAGTTGAGTTTGCTGCGGACTCAGTTGGGAAGACTGGGACCACACAGTCGAGTTTCATCCACTAAATGGATGCGTTTCTGAGAGTGTTGCTCAAATTTCCTGACCAACACTGCAGGTGTCTGTATCTCTCGGGCCTGGTTGACGCCGGGATATATTATGAAAGGAAGCGTAGAGTACAGCCCTGTCATGTAGTCTCAGACCGAAATGGAAATCCGTAGCATCATCATAATCATCCTCATTCTCATCGATCAGCATTAAAAAAAAAAAAAAAAGTCTCAAATTCTGTGGCCCTTCATGCCCTGCTCTCATGGTGACCTCAGTTTCGATGTCCTCTCCACGTCTGTGGCCTTGGTTTGGTTCCGTCGGGGTCACAGGTATGGCAAGTCCATGGGGGCTGTCGTTGGACGGACGTGGTGGCGCCCTCCGGAGGGAGAGCTCACTCACGCCGGCTCCGCGACTAAGCAATTATTGTCGTCAGTAGGGGGCTTAGTAGGTGGTGTCCTGCGTATGTTAGATCAGAACAGGCGCCACTGAACACCACTGAAGTGACTCGGCAGCAGTGCAGTGTCTCCTCCGGTGGGTTGCCTCTTGACGACTTGACATTGACTGCTCCCTGTGGATTGCCGGTGCCGGGGCTGCGGCGGGGCCGACCGGGCCATGGCTGTGGACAGGGGGTCGGAATGAGCGGCATGGGTGCACTGCCTCTGAGGTGGCGCAGAGGTTGGGACAGCAAAAAAAAAAAAAAAAAAAAAAAAGATTCTAGGAAGAACAGAGTAGCATCCCATTGTTTTTATCGCCGCTATTATCTCGACACACCTGTACTGTGCAACTGGCAGTTTTAAAAATGCCACCGAGCTTGCACAAGGCATTTCTCAGCCAATGAAATATTGCAATTTACACATGATGAATAAAAAAATCTTCTTTCACATTAACATGGTGTTCAATTTTCTCTCTCTCTCTCTCTCTGTCTCTCTCTCTCTCTCTCTCTCTCTCTCTCTCTCTCTCTCTCTCTCTCTCTCTCTCTCTCTCTCTCTCTCTCTCTCTCTCATGCACAAGCACACACAAAGTGATGAAGTCTACACATACACTGTTAACAAGGTGAAATCAACAATCAGAGGAAATTTATTTTGCTTACTGTCTAAAGGAGTTCATACTGCTTAAGAGCTCTAAAGTATTGATTTTGAAGTTTTGTCTCATGCTTTTGGTTTTTTGTCCCCCAAGCTTAACCTTTACCAGCCATGTCCGCCAACAGTGGCGGATGGGATTTCTTTCCCTTGCAGCCGTGTCCACCAGGGCTGGTGGACAGGAAGATAGTACATTCTGCCGTGTTCGCCACTACTGGCGGACAGGAACCTGAAAAATTCCTACACTCTCCGTGAAATGGTCTAAGGGAAATAAGCTCTAATAATCAGTCTTGGGGATGTCCTAGCGAGTTGTACCCCTACTTTTAGTGCTCTCTCGTGAACTGGCTGACCCCAGCGGCTTTGAAACAAAGGAACTGGCTCTGGGTTTTCCTGCTAAGCGTAGCTGGAATTTCCTGTGCCAGAAAAATGTCAGGCGAAGGGGTGGTACCAATTTCTCGCTCAATGATGCTCTTGAAATCATATTACAAAGTGGATCTGATGATGACATGAGTGATAGAGAGATAGAAAAACTATGAAAGAGAAGAGGGGAGTGAATTATCTGAAATCATGTTGCTGTGATTAGTGTGGACAGCCAGTGTTTGAAAGTCGAGTGCTGTACATCAATTGTGTCATGATCAGCTATTCTCAGCTTTTTCTTTCATTTTTATGGTGTATTATTGTGTTTTGATCAACAGTAGTCTTTGTACCAGGATACTTTAGAAACTTACGCCCACTAAATTGCTCATCTAGTGAAAGAACATTCCATCATCCAAAAATCTAAACATAACTGTGAATCAGAACAGTGTGTGTTGTGTATTGATCTTTCAGGAAAACTCATGGAAGTTAATTTTCTTTTCAAATGGATTACATGATGATTCCTGGATGATGTGCAAGGTAAGAGTTGAATGTTTTTTTCGTCCCTTTATCTTCTAATTTGGTGTTGTAAAAGAACGGAATAGAATGTAAACAAAGAATTTTTTATACTTGTCAGACATGTTTTTCAACGCACAGTTGTGTCTACACATTGAAAGTAAATGATTCGAAATTATTATGTTCGATTAGTTGAGTGTTTGTTCTTTCCTATAACACCTAACACAACACTGTCAGTTGTTGTCTAGCTACCGTTTAAAAAAATTAAAACGTGGCGAAATATGCGCGTTGGCGGGGACTGAACACCTTGCGCAAGCATGCGGCAGCAGGGAATCATACCTTGCGCGCCGCCCTCGGCTAGATAGTATTAAGCTGCCAGGACACATGGCCCCTAGTGACTGAAATTAAAAATCTGAAGCCCTGCATCTATCACAGAATGAAAAAGACTGGTAAGTATAGTATAAAGTCAATATACATGTACGACTTAAGTGTTGACAAATACAATAAATATGCATGTGTAGGTGTGTGTGTGTGTGTGTGTGTGTGTGTGTGTGTGTGTGTGTGTGTGTGTGTACACACATGGATGTGCGTGCGTGCATGCATGTGTGCCTGTGTGTGTGTGTGTGTGTGTGTGTGTGTGTGTGTGTGTGTGTGTGTGTTTTCAGTGTGTGTGTGTGTGTGTGTGTGTGTGTGTGTGTGTGTGTGTGTGTGTGTGTGTGTGTGTGTGCTTGTGCCAGCATGCACCCATTTTATTTCAAGCTCACACGGATCCATACACTTGTGCCTTTAGGAAGCCTTCAGTTAAACAAGCTCGAAATCCATCTAACTTATACTGTTACAATTAATACGACATGCAGTGAAAAACTAAAATCACAGATCATTTTTTATAACATGTGTCACAAGCATCACTGTGTGCTCTTGGCTAATCCTGGTCTAGCCTCTTGTAATGGTCACTCACTATCAACAGAGCCCAAGATTTTTTTTTCAGTCACCATAAGACACATGTTCCCTACCAGCCTAATGTGAGGGGAGAAAAAGTAAAGGCAAGAGACAAACTTTCAGTCGGTAACTCTGAGCTCTCGTGCAATTTCAGCAAGTCCTTAGTATGCACCGTGCATTTTCTCTGAACATATCGACGTGTGTGTGTGTGTGTGTGTGTGTGTGTGTGTGTGTGTGTGTGTGTGTGTGTGTGTCTCTGTGCATGCGTGCTTGCATGCGTGCATGTGTGTGTGTGTGCGTGTGTGTATGAGAGAGACAGACAGAGACAAAGAATATGGATACGAGCATCATTTATGTGATGAAAGATAATCATCAAGTTTGCAAAGTGCAATCTACTTGTGAGCTCTGATTTTTTTTAAGAATAATTTTTTTCTTTACTTTCAAAACCTTTAGTGTTCACCAGCAGTTAATCCATTTTGCACCCAATTTGAGGAGGTAAGTGATTGCTCATTCTATGTTTTTACTGCTTTGAATGTTCTTTGCATTGCCTAAAGACCAATAAGGTCATAATGCATTGTGTTTTGTCTCGCAATTTGTTTGTCTCCTTCGTTTGGCAGAACAGTAATTTTTCTTTCAAGACTGCTAAATGTAACATTTGATCTGCTTTAAAGAAAGTTCTTGTACATGGTCTGTCAACCAGTTTGTAATGCTGCTAAAGTCCTATTCTCCGCTTTACCTTCAGTTGCACTTTTCTTGGTGCTGTTGCATGGCAGATCTAATGAACACCGCATATATGAAGCCCAAATTAGCAATAAAACTAAGGGATGCAACTTTATTTTCTATCAAGTCCTACAGACTTGTCAATTATTGTGATTCCAAAAAGGGAAAGCTGATTATTCAATCTCTTATTCAATCTCTTAATGAATGGTGGTGGTATAGACAGATGCTATTTCTAGACCTCTAATGCTGCAGAAGATCAGATGAGAGACAGTACTACTACTAGTGATTCTCACAATGGCACTGGCACAACAGGCACATGACAGCCTGGCGCACATGCTTGATATGCGAGACACCATTTAATAATTTCACACAAAAATGTTGCAGGCATGTCAGCAATCTGAAACTTTACATCCATTATGACTATGTGCATATCAGATACACATTCAAATTCATTATTTTACACATTGAAAAGTCCAGCAGACTAATGACTGTTGGGGCAGCCAGATGTCAGAGGTTTACCATTTCTGGGGCATGACATGATGGAAGGAAGAGCCCATCCCTCTCCTGCCATCTGCTTTGACCTTCCCTGAACTGAATCAGGTATCCATTCATTAACTGCTGGTGGATATAGTTTTTGTGAAAAAAAAAGAAAAATCTCACAAATGCTTTGTATTCAAAAACTGACCCCGTAAGGACTAACCTGTCTTTACATGCCTAGCCTACAAGGCATTTATTAGTTTTGTTTTGTTTTATCCTAAAATTCTAGTTGTTGTCAGGACAAATAAAAAAATAACTTTGTGGCACATTGCACACCTTTTTCTCATCATGCCTACATAAATCTAAATCGGAGTTGATATCATTTGTTGATAATCTTACTTCTATTAAGTTCCATCTTAGGACTTCATCATTGACGATGAGAAGTAAAATCGTACTTCTCTCACTTCATTACAATAAAGATCATTACTCTGTTTCTGAAGAAGTTTTCTGCCATTTCATTATCCGTCAAATTTCAACTGGGACCACAAACCTATTGAGGTTTTTGATAACTTACTCAGACCTCAGCCAAGGCTTCATCAAACAACAAAGTTTTGGTTGTAGTTACAAGCCAGACATAACTTCGATATGAAACAGATTCCAGAGAGCTTTTGTTATATATGGTTCTTGTGTGCAATAACATCTGATGCTGAAAAATAATTGTGAACACGCATTTAACCTTCCCCATGCTGAATATCATATCACAAGATAAGTTACTACAGTGTTTCAGTTTCTGCTCTATCAATTAAAGAAAAAGAAAGGGTTGTGTGGGCAGACAGGCATAAAACATCAAAATTTGTAACTGTGGGACTGCATTAGCCAATGAGATTTTAAATCATTCAAAAGGTCTACTTACTTAAACTTACTCAGATGTGGATTAGTTTCAAAGCGAGGTGAATGAAAGTGGAAATTAAAGCAAATCTTAAAAAGGTAGGTAGGTAGGGTAGGTAGGTAGGAGGTTGTATAGCCTCGCAGCTTTCTTGTGCTCCGTCAATGTCATTATTGCTCAAGGGGTTTTAATCGCATGTTACACTTACAATTACATATATATATTGGTATGAGAAAAGTCTCAGTCATCAAAGTCAAATTCTATGTCTTTAAAACTTACATCTGCATCAAGGAGGCTTTTAAAGTTGTTAAGGGTGTCAGTAAGTTTAATGTTAGTCGGAAGAGAATTCCTTCTGCTAACTACTCTGATGGCAAACAAGTTTCTCCTTAGGTCAGTGTTAGAAAAACGAACTAACAATTTGCCTTCATTGCCTCTTGTCGATATCGGACTTACTCACTTGAAATAAAGAGTTAAAATCAATATCATCTACTTGGTGAAATATTTTATATACTTGGATCAGGTCTCCTCTTACCCTTCTGGCTCTTAAAGATGGCACTTAAGATATCTTATTCTTAGCCTCTCTGCATAAGTCATGTCTCTGCAATCTGGTAATATCTTAGTCGCTCTTCTCTGGACCTTTTCTACTGACACCGATTGCCTCTTGAGCAGTGGGCACCAGATAACATTTCCGTACTCCACATGTGGTCTGATAAGCACTTTGTACAATTTCAGGAATATGTCTTTATTAATAAAGGAGAAAGACTATCTAATCAACCCACTCATTTGGTTGGCTTTACTACTAATAGTTTTTTGTATGTGTGGGTCAAAACTAAGATCGCAGTCAAAGGTAACGCCAAGGTCTTTTTCCCCTGAGCATTTTTTAATTGTTTCATTTGAATCACCTAATTTCATTGTGTTGTCAGTTTTGTGATTTTTCTTCCCAATGTGAATTACCTTGCACTTTTGGACATTGAAATACAAGCTCCACTTATGCAACCACTCCTGCATGTTTGTCAAGGTCCTTTTGTATATCAGGATAACTGACAAGAGTCACCGCAAATCTTCGTATCGTCGGCAAAAATTTTACACGTACTCGATATGACATCCAGTAAATCATTAATAAATATAGTAAAAAGGACTGGGCCCAAAAATGATTGCCTGTGGGATGCCACTTAAAAGAACTGGTTTGTCCAAAGAGTATGCTGACCCTACCCTCACCCTCTGTCTTTGGTCAGTCAGAAAGTCCTCGATCCAGTCTTGGATGGAGCCATCAATTTCACAATTCTTCAACTTGATCAATAGTCTTTTATGTGGTACCAAGTCGAAAGCTTTACGGAAATCTAAATACACTACATCTATTGATTTTTTGTCATCAGTAAGTGCAGTTAAATCATCCATGACTTGGATCAGCTGAGTCAGAAGAAAAGTTATTAGTTCGTCAACACAATCAAAAGAGATTACAGGGCAAAGTTTGTCCTGCAATCTGTTTATCTGGATTGTTTTGCAGAATAATAACTTTACCGACATGTTTTGTTCAGTCATATGGACCTTTTTCTGTCACATCCCTCCCTTAAAGCCTTTTGCCTGCAATATGTGTGTGTGTGTGTGTGTGTGTGTGTGTGTGTGTGTGTGTGTGTGTGTGTGTGTGTAAGTGTGCGTGCGTATGTGTGTGTGTGTGTGTGTGTGTGTGTGTGTGCGCGCGCGCTCGTGTGTGAAACTGAAAGCTGGCTCTTCATAACTTTTATCTCTAATGTTAGTATTTCTCAATGGCAATTATTTTTTTTCCATACATGTACACGTCTACTGTACACCAAGTTGGCAACTGTGATTCAAGTATGCTAGTCTACTCAGTAACAAGATTCATATTCCAGTTGGTCTGCTGCTGCTGGCTTGTTAGCAAGACTTCGCAACGACAGTGCGCACTCCAGAGTCAATTCCAAGTAAATTACTGCACACATTATATGCATCACGATAATCTTTGAAGAAATACAGAACAGCAGTTAAACCCGGCTATTTTTTTCTGTTACCGTCTCTGCACCAGAAGGCTGTTCGCCTCTTGTTGAGGACCAAGCAAGTTTCGGAAATAGTCCATTTTGCAGTCGTGTCTTTCCGGAAGAAACGCATGCGCAGCGACGTGGCCATAATCCCAGAATTCCTCTGCACAAGAAGTGCACGTCTGTGCCTAAAAAATCGTAACCGGCAAAAAAAGAAGTATCCCATTTGGACAGAAAAAGGTAGTAGTGCTGACCAGTGTTTTTTTTAAGAATTCACACTAAAGAACTTTGCTCACCAGTTTCCATTTTTGTAGAAAACATCTGTTTTTTTTTTTGTTTGTTTGTTTTTTTTTTATTTGCTTTGAATTTGACGTTGACGTGTTCACCAAAACTCTTAAGGGCATACAGAGGCACAGGAAAAAGGTTTGAGTGGTCAGACCGTTATGTGAAAAAAAAATTAGATCACTTGACACAAAGCAAACAGTAATTCCTCAGAGTCAGCTATATATACTCAATGATCATCATCGTGTTAAAAAAAAAAAAAAAAAAAAAAGCATAAGAAAATGTTTAATAGAAGAGAGAAGACAGAGAACAAAAAAAAAGGGGGGGGGGGGGGGCATTATGAAGGGGATACAGAATTGGCACATCTGCACTATGAAAGTAGCGAGAACAGGAATGCCAAATGAAGCTTTAACGCATTGTGATGGTACGTCGAACGTAGCAGACGATGCTTATAAACTTCCGGCATGCGCATCGGCCATATTATTGTTTGTTGTATCGAAGGTAGAACTGCATGTTCTCCCTTTAATCATGTGACTTTTTTTTTTTTTACGTCACTTTACTTGACTGCATGTCAACAAACAGGCTGACCACCTTCCACGTTGTACTGTTATTTTAATATTAAACTGTTTTTATTACACGAGCTGTGATGAGTTATATCTGATCTGAAACGACAAGAGATATAACAGAATGGCGACGAGGACGGGATCAAGAAAAGCTAAGTAGAACTTTTATTAACTTTGATTTGTCGATCGTACTAGTAAACGTCCGTTAGTCAAATTATCGTTTTGACTATCATGGCTTCATTACCAAGTTTTCCCGCCGTTTTCTGTACATGAAGTCGAACAATCCGTAGGGATGAGGTGGTCTAAATGGATAGCGAAGTTTGAAAACATATTGTGTGGACTGGACATAAACGAATAATAAACGAAAGAAGGCTCTCTTGTTGCATTACCTAGGCGATGAGGCATACGATATCTTTGATAGTTTTACTGATGGAGAAAAAGGAGCAGACGACGCATACGACGTAGCCAAAACGTCACTACAAAAGTATTTCACGCCCCAAAAGAATGTAGCCTATGAAACATTTCGTTTTCGACAAGCAGTACAGAATGAAGGGGAGTCCGTTGACACATTCTACACAAGACCGCACACTTGCCTCTTCCTGTGATTTTAGCGTCAGCAAAGAAAGAGAATTGCTGATACAAATTATGCAGGGCTGTAAATCTGTGAAGCTGAGAAGAGCTGCACTCAGAGACAACATGACCCTAGCCAAACTACTGGATGAAGCTCGAGCCATTGAACTATCAGATATTAGGGCTGCAGAGGTGGAGAAAATGTCAACAACTATGAGTTCATTCAGTGTTTTTCAAATTGCTGCAAGAAGAAACAGAAGAAACAGCCAAACTCTGTTCATTCCAGTGACAGAACTCAAGGCAAATCAAAGAAATCGTCCATCACAATACTATAACCATTACACAGAAAATGAAACTAGGTGCCGCAATTGTGGTGGAAACTTCCCTCATTGAGGCCCATGCCCAGCAAAAGGCAAAGAATGCAGAAATTGTAACAAAGTTGGACATTTTGCCAAAGTGTGCATGTCATCCCAGAGAGTAAGGCATGTCAGCAATGACTATGAAAAACAAACTGCAAAAAGAAACACACAGAGAACCTGAGTCATCTAATGATGAATCTGAATCTGCTTTTTCGTCATAGACAACAAGGTCAAGAAAATCAGAACGCCAACAGTCGATGCATACATCTGTGATGTATCAACCCGATTCATCACTGACACTGGTGCTACTGTCAATATCATTAGCTTAAAATCTTACGACAAGATAGAATCAACTCTCCTGCGCTGGAAGACCATGTCCTACAATTTATGCATATGGATCGAAACAACCTCTCCGGGTCAAGGGTTTTCTTTCAACGACAATCATGTACAAAGACAGGCGAGCTCATGCAAAATTCTATGTAGTACATACACCAGACCAAAACAGCAACCTTTTGAGTGCTGAGACAGCTCAGGCACTGAACATCATCCAGTTTGCATTTTCGTCAAAATCTCAGACAATGAACATGCTTGATGAGTTTCCAATTTTCTTTGATGGACAAATGGGGAAAATCAAGAATACACAGATCAAACTGCATATTGATACTGAAGTTCAGCCCGTCAAGCAAATGCACTGACGCATTCCTTTTCATGTGTGAAAGGATGTGAAACAAGAACTTGAACGCCTCGAGCAGGCCGACATCATCGAGAAAGTACAAGGACAAACACCCTGGGTGAGCCCCACAGTGATTGTTCTGAAGAAATCTGGTGGCGTCAGAGTGTGTATAGATATCCAAGAAGCAAACAAGGCAATCAAGTGAGAAAAACATCCAATGCCAACAATCGACGATCTCATCGCAGATCTGAACAGATCAACCGTTTTCAGCAAACTTGATTTTTCAAGTGCATATCATCAACTTGAACTGGCTCCTGAAAGTAGATACATAACAACGTTCTCTATACATAAGGGTCTTCTGAGATAGAAACGGCTACTTTTTGGAGTCAACGCTGCTGCAGAGATTTTTCAGAATGCAATTTCGGAACTGCTAGCTGACATCCCCCATGCTAAAAACCTCAGCGACAAAATTATCGTCCATGGAAAGAACCAAAAAGAACATGATGAGAGTCTGCGAAAAAACACTCCCAAAGCTGCAAGACAGTGGTGCAAAACTGAACAAAGAAAAATGCCTCATCTCTGTCAAGGAACTGATATTCTATGGTCATGTGTTTGGTGAAAAAGGCATATCAGCAGATACAGAGAAAATCACAACGGTCATCAACAGCAAACCACCAGCGAATGTCAGTGAGGTCAGATCGTTTCTTGGGATGACTCAGTACGTTTTGCGCTATATCCCAAACTACGCAACTATCACCGAACCTCTAAGAAACCTGACAAAGAAAGATGCTGTGTGGAAATGGGGAAAAATCAGAACAGCAAGCATTTGATCAACTCAAACAAGCTCTCACCAGTGCCCATGTCATGTCATATTTTGACCAGAGCAAGCCAACTGAACTTCTCATTGACGCAAGCCCAGTCGGTCTTGGGGCTGTACTGACTCAAGAGGGAAAGGTGATCTGTTACGCCAGCCATGCTCTGACAGATGTAGAACAAAGATATTCTCAGACTGACAGAGAAATGCTCGCTATAGTCCTATGGTGTAGAGCATTTTCACCTGCATCTTTTGGTGCCAACTTCACCGCCATCACAGATCACAAACCTTTACTTGGAATTGTTTCAAACAGAAAACCGACAATAGCCAGAATAGAACTATGGCGTCTACGACTGGTGCCATACAACATGACATTGCAATACAGACCAGGACGAAATGAGCAAAATCCTGCTGACTTTATCAGCCGTCACCCATGCACAGCACCCCTACGAAACAACAAAGGCGAAGCCTATGTGAACTGTGTCATAACAAACGCAGTTCCAAAAACTATGACAGTTGAAGAAGTCCGCGATGCAACTGAAAAGGATCAGGCACTTCAAAAAGTGATCAAGGCAGTAGAAACTGGCAACTGGAAAGAATCTGAAATTTCCCCAGTTTGCAAGATTTCAGAATGAATTTTCTGTCCAGGATGGCTTTATCCTGCGTGGATATCGACTTATTATCCCAAAAAGCCTTCAGAAGAAAATCATCAGAATCGCACATCAAGCTCATCAAGACATCGTGAAGACCAAACATTGATCCGAGAAAAGGTTTGGTTCCCAAACATTGACAAGATGGTAGAAGATGCTGTAAAAGCGTGCGTACCTTGTTTATCATCTTATCCAGAAGCTACCTATCGTGAACCGTTGCAACCAATTCCTCTACCCGATGAAACATGGAGTTTACTGGCTGTAGATTTTACTGGCCTGTTTCCCTCAGGTGAATACCTGCTTGTAGTTATTGACGAGTACAGCTGATTTCCAGAGGTGGAAATTGTATCATCGACCTCTGCAAAATGCGTCATTCCCAAGCTTGAAAATATCTTCTCGAGACAAGGCATTCCCAAAACAGCCAAAAGTGATAACAGCTCTCCATTCAACAGCGCAGAATTCAGAAATTTCGTACAAAATTTCAGCATCAAACACAGGAAAATTACTCCATTGTGGCCAGAAACAAATGGAGAAGCAGAGAAATTCATGTCGACATTGAGCAAGAGCATCAAATCATCGATCACTGAAAACATCTCGTGGAAATCTCAACTACCTATGTTTCTTCGGCTTTACCCCACACTCATCCACGAAAGTGTCCCTGTTCAAAGCTTTAACAGGTCGAAAAATGAGCATTGGACTGCCAGAATTTGCTCAAACCCAATTTCCTACCGTGAGTGAAATACATGCCAAGATTGCTAAAAATGACAATACCTCAAAGTTCAAGATGAAATTGTACGTTGATGCAAAACGTCACACCTGTCCTTCCGATCTCAACATCGGTGATCAAGTATTAGTGAAGCAACCAGGTTGACAAAAATTCACTCATCCATACAACCCCAAACCATACGTCATTGTCCAGAGGAAAGGTTCCATGGTCACCGCAAAGCAAGGACAGAAAGAAATCACCCAAAATTCTTCCCACTTCAAGGTGATTCAACAATCTTTCTCAGGTGACAGGGACCAAGAAGAAAAAAGAAAACCAGACACTGATGACTCTGCGTGCCAGATTGCAACCCAGCACTCTTCAAAAAAGTACCTGAAATCGTGCCAATACAACCTCACACACCGGTCTCAACACATCGCAGACCCCAGACATCAACTCCCAGGAGAGATGACGGGAAGCCCTGTCGACACACGACCAAGAGATGAACACTCAAAACCTAATATACCAATCGATGCTCAACCATCAACATCAGCTGCTAACCAAAGCCCACTCGCACAAAGAAGATGCCTACATACCTTCAAGACTACATACTGAAGCGACAGTCAAATGACGAACACACAGTGCATGAATGCATGCTCACACTAAATGCATGTATTCATACATGCATTGGATTTAGCAAAAAGTTAAATTGTTCATGTTATACTTAATTTACTTATTGTTCTTTTCACACTGCTGCTAAATTCCAAAGAAGTTTTAAAGACTTACCAAGTGAAAGACTTTACACATTATTAAATTTGAGTAGTGTTGAAAGGACAAAACAAGTGGAAAATAACATAATTGAGAAAACTCAACTTGATATCTATCTAACTTAATTTCATGCATGATGCATGTATTTGCTCAGTTGATTATTCTCAAAGCATTTTTGAATTTTGAAGTTTCTATTAAAAAATGGGGAGGAATGTTGTATCGAAGGTAGAACTGCATGTTCTCCCTTTAATCATGTGACTTTTTTTTAATGTCACTTTGCTTGACTGCATGTCAGCAAACCGGCTGACCACCTTCCACGTTGTACTGTTATTTTAATATTAAACTGTTTTTATTACACAAGCTGTAATGAGTTATATCTGATCTGAAATGACAAGAGATATAACATTGTTGATGTAACTTTTGACCTTATTCCTAGAGCTGATTTGAATCTGAATCTGAATCTTGAATCATTACATCGCTATCGCCACATTTTACAAAGAATTGCTTGTGTTTCTTTTTCATTTTTGAGGGCAAGATGCAAACAAGCGCACCTGGAATAAATGATCCTCGAACCAACCAGGATAACCGAAGACACACTGCTACTACCCCAGACATTTTCCTGACGAACAACAGCACCTTAATCAATCAACACTGCAACACTAGGGTGTCTGATCATGAAGCCGTCTTCATTGAGTCATCACTTCGGCCGCTTTACACAAAATGTCCATCAAGGAAAGCATTCAACTTCAGGAAAGCCGAATTGAATAAAATAAAGGAAAAACTAACTGATGAGCGAGACTCCTTCATCCAGGATTCAAACACACTGAGGGTCGGCGAACTCTGGAGTAGGTTCAAGTCACTGATCCACTCCCTCATGAAAGAATACATTCCTATGAAAACTGTTCGAGGCAAACCTTCCCACAAACCATGGATCAATTCCCACATCAGATCTTTGAAAAGTAAGCTGGCCAGAAATTCAAGAGGAGCAAAACTTCATCAGACCCCTCAGTAAGACAACAATACCTAGAGATGAGCAAAGTACAGCGAGAACAGCGGCAAGCCTACTGGACATTCATCAGCAACATCATAGACTCTCCAGAAAGCGACAACGAGCAGGTGAGGGGAAGCAATCAGAATGATTCTGGAGCTATATAAAATCCTTAAGACGCAATAGTACAGGGGTATCGCCATTACGAGCTCATGGAAGACTACATGCATCCCCGAAAGATAAGGCCAACTAGGCTGTGGGCCCAGTAGGGAAACCCTCCCCCCCCCCCCCCAGGGATTTTTGAAGACAGTGTGTTTTAGGTAGCTCACTATATGCCTTTTCAATTTCTGCTTGTCTGCAAGATGAAAGACTCTGCGTTTAAGGTTGAGAGATATAATGCACGAGGAACCTACGTTACGCGGCGCAAAATAGAACACATACGAAGCACCTTTAAAAAATAAAAACAAAAGTGATCAGTTTATCATGAAAGCTAACATGATTCCTTTTCAGCATCTGACATAGCAAAATAATCAAAATTTGCATTCAATGATGAATAATATGGTACATAAGCACGGAATGTCGTGCCACACAGCCAGTATACAAGGTATGAGAATTAGTTAACTTAAGAAAACAAACATGACCAATATATTGATCAACAAACTTCTGTGTCACACCATAGATCATTAGCAGTTGCTGTTATTGTCAGTGTCACACAAAGATTTCTCTGAATTTCAGGCGGCTGAACGAACTCTAACTATCAGCTTCAAAGATGAAGTCATCAAGAGCTTCAGAGTCGGGGAACTCTTCATCACCGTCTTCCTGCTGGGGCTGCCCCACTAGTTCTTCTTCATCACCCTCTTCCTGCTGGGGCTGCTGCACTAGGATTTCCACTAGTTCTTGTGGCATGAAAAAGCCAGCTGTCCACTGGATTTCCAGTTTCCTATCCACAACATGCCAACCATTGCCGTCTGCTTGACGAATGGCTGCAGTTGCCTTGTCTGCTACATTCCAGACAAGCGCCTGGAAGTTGCTCTTTTGACATGCATTCTCAATGAGTCTCTGCATGGTGGGAGCAGGCTCATGTCCACTCCGTTGTAGGTGTCCAACAGAACTGATGGAGTAGTTCCAAAGCGTTCGAGAAACTTCTGGTGACTCAGTTTGTTTATATCAGTCACGGACCTCCCTCCATGCAGAAGGCATGTGAATTGCTCAAGTTTTGCAAATAACTGAGCTGGAATTTCAGTCGATTTTCCCAACTGACTGAAAGTGGCAAGGAACTCTGGGTATTGCTTTAAGAGTCTGAGAGCCACCAGCTTTCCTTTCTTCACAAAAGCACTGGTCATGTCACACCCTGTAAAGGAATACAATGCTGATTCGCTCTTTGAAGCGTGACATGCGGAACAGTATCCTTTTGCAGCTGTCATTTGTGAGAGCTTCTGACAGTCTGTGTTCTGATGGATCCATGGAAAGGCGTAGAACCACTGCTCTTGCTTCTTCATCAAAAAAGTCCTTCTCTGATGATTCAAATGCCTGTAGAAGAAGACATTCAAGAGCTTCCAAGACAAGTTTGTGAACTCTAAGAGCTCTGTTGTAGTGCTTGCCAGTCATGACTTTCTCTATTGACCCACTGGCACAAACACCTGACTCAACAAGAATTTCTTCCAATCCACTGCACCTCAGGCTTTTTCCCAAAGCACACATGTAGGCACAAGTGAGGTGGAATGCGCCCATTCTGATGATGATGTTACCAAACTCTTGTGGGTTCTGCCACACAATGGAATAGGCTTTCTTTGCCACCGCCAGGTCAAACGTCACTGTGGTATACTGCTGGCCCACCTGCTTGGAAGCTTCTTGTGATATGTGCAAGATATGCTGCACTGTTGCATTGTCAGTGATAGGAGCGAAGACAGGAGGCATATACTCCACTGTTGATTCGTTGGAGCTGCTTTGTGCTCTGCTTGCTGTGAGAGAAACCCATCCAGCCCAAGATGGAACTGTCTGTGCACTATCCTTGGCCAGAGCCCTGCTGCACATCCACAGAATGTCAGATGACTTTACAGGTTCTTCCATGTGAGGTGCTTCTGTCAGTGTAACTGCTAAATTGGGTTCACATTTGCTCTTTGCAAAGCACAGCTCAAGCACTGTTGATCTGCTTGCGACTGATCGATCTTTAGTTCTAGGCAAAGAAACAGAAATTTCAGCCAAGGCATCTGCACTGCCCTCTGCAACCTCGTAAATAATCAATCCATGAGCAGTGTGTGTTGTGTCTGCGCCAGATAGGGTCTCTTCATTCAAATCAAAATTGTCCCAACACAGATGTGACCACATTCCTGTCTGGTCTGATTGATGGGGGAAGAACTGTCTCTCTGTCATCAATGTCCTTGCAGATTGCTGTTTCCAGCTCTAAGATGCATGAGTAGGAAGCACAGTTTCCGAAGCGATGGATCAGAGTGATCACTTCAACACTCCCTGTGAGGTGCTGAAGTGTCATGCGAAGAAGAAGATGCTTTGGCATCAGCCACTGACCTCTTGATGCAGCCTGACAAAGGTCTTGGGAAAAGGACTTGGCCAATCTTTGATTTCTTTCTGATGACTCCTGCCCTTTCTTTCCTGTAATGAGAACTGAAATAAACTCTTGGAGGTAAGGTGGTGGACTGATAGCATCACTCAGCAGAAAACTGGCTGAGGAGGCCAGGGCATTGGCCAGGCTTCTCGCTGAGCACAGTGAATGATCTGCAGAGAACTAGAGCTGCTTCCTCCCAGCCTCTTGGAATCAGAGGCAGCAGTCTCAAACGCTGTCTCAACTGCTTGACCTTTGGGAGCAACTGACGAATAGACGAGTTCACTTCTGTAATTAGGTTGCCAGAACTGTATTTGGTTGCCAAATTCTTTTTCCAGCTTGGATTTTAGCTTGCCTGTTTGTAATTTTCATAGTAATGCTGGGGTGTACTTTAAAGCATGTATTGCTGATATTTTTCTCTTAACATGGTCACCTGTTCTACATTGCTTCCTTCAATAATGCTGTCCTTCACATATTGACAAATATGGTAGAATGCAGCTTTGTGTGCAGCTTGCTGTTCAATGGTTTGGGCATCTTTGATGGTTCTCTGGTTCCTGTCATCCTCTCTAGTGTAATCTTTACGACATGAGCTGTGATAATGTGCTTCTCGAGCAACCAAGTCAATGTCTTGCACCTTCAAAAGAATGTTTTGGTCTTGTTTTTGCTGGGCTGCTTCTTTAATAGAGTCTTCAGCTGTTTTTGTGACACATTTGACCAACCTTTCAACATGTGTTTTCTTTGTAATACGATTCTTATCACAAAAAAGGCATTTGTCAGCAGGCAACAACACTCTGGTCGCGATTGGATTTGTTGCTCTTGGTTTCTTTGAGAAACTTGGTTCTCCCTCCTCGGGTAGATGCTTTCGTTTCAAAAGTCTGGAGATATTTGTAAAATTAGTGTAACACCACCTGTGATAACGCTGTTGATGCGGAATGTACTCATCTGGTATCTGGGAACAAATGTCAGTCAACCGTTCACTTTCACTGCCATGTTTTTTTTCTGACCTCAGCTGCCTCTTTGATTTCCTGAAGCCACACTCAGAAAGCTGTCTTACTTTGCAGTCTCTTTTATTCTGCTGAAAGTGAATGATGCAGACTGGACCCACAGTCTTCGTTTTCTTTCCGGAAGCCTTGCTGGATTTCGGTGTCAGAGGTTTCTCATCTGCCATAACTGGATGCAGGTGAGATCACTGCAACACTACAGAAACCTGAATTAGAATGCTATCAAACTGATAAAAAGGTTGAATTTGTAGAAATTGTCCTTTTTCTTATTAAAACAGCCAATTATAAAGAGGCAATGTCAGTACGATGTAAACCGTGCACAGTGCGATGAGGTTCGGAGGGTGCACGTCCTAGAACTGGTCCTACAGACACAAACAGCAGCTGCTGACTTGCAGACAACCTGATTCGTGTAGTAAAATGGTCAAGCTATTGAGCCATTATCATGTACAAAAAGCCCTAGGGGGGGGGAAGGGGGGGGTATAGGCCAGCTCATGCCTACAACATCCTGAACCATCAATATGAGTCAGTCTTCACAAGAGAAAATGACAGCAACATTCCAATTCCATCAGGAACGCCCTCCCCTACGATGGCCGAGATCACAATCGATGAAGAAGGGGTACACAAGTTGCTGAAGAACATCAGCCCACATAAAACGGCGGGACCAGGTGAAATCCCAGCAATGGTGCTGAAAGAATGTGCAAACGAGATCGCGCCCTTGCTTTCTGCACTTTTTACGAAGTCCCTGGCAGATGGATGTGTCCAGATGACTGGAAAAGGGTGGACATAACGGCAGTGTTCAAAAAGGGGTAACCGAAATTCAGCTGCCAACTACAGACCGGTCTCCCTCTCCAGTATCTGTTGTAAGATGCTAGAACACATCATAAAAAGCAACATCATGCGCCATCTGAACCAACACGACATTCTCGTAGATTCCCAACATAGGTACAGAGCCAGAAGGAGTTGTGAAACCCAACTGCTGACACTATTCCACGACGTCGCCAAGAACCAAGATAGCAAAGCAAACGACAGACAGATATGATCATTCTGGACTTCTCTAAGGCCTTCAACAAGGTCCCTCACAAAACGCCCTCCTCTGTAAGCTGACCATTATGGTATACGAGGATCAACGTTGGACTGGATCAAGGCCTTTCTCTCTGACCCCTCGCAAATTGTCTTAGTCGACAATGAAAGATCAGAGCCAGCACCTGTCATCAGTGGAGTCCCACAGGGGACAGTTCTAGGGCTGATTCTATTTCTGATCTTCATCAGTGACATGCCTCAGAACATCAAGGCCAACATCAGACTATTCGCTGATGACTGCACAGTCTATTCCACCATTAAATCCAGCCAAGACTGCAAGGCGCTCCAAGAAGATCTCAATTTACTGAATGTGTGGGAACAACGATGGGGGATGGAATTTCACCCCGAAAAATGTAATGTCCTTATTTGCTGAACATCAAGAAACCCAGTCGACTTCAACTACAAACTTAAAGGACATATTCTGGACAATGTTGAAGCTCGAAATACCTTGGCGTCGACATAAGAAGTGACCTCAACTGGAAAGACTACATTACAAGAGTCACTAACAAGGCCAACAGCATGGAATGCTTCCTGAAAAGAAACCTGAAGATCTCCAATAAAGCCACCAAAACCAGTGCTTACCTAACACTGGTACTCCCTCACCTGGAGTATTGCTCATCAGTGTGGAGTCCGTACAAAGCAGGCCAGAAGAAAAAGATCGAAATGGTGCAAAGAAGAGCAGCCCAATATGTATGCAACAAATATGACTTGTCCAGCAGTGTAACAGCCATGCTGCAAGATCTGGAATGGGAACCCCTTGAAGCACGAAGAAACAGGCAGAGGCTAACCATCATGTACAAGATCGTCAGTGGTGCTGTGGAGATACCTCCTGACAATTTCCTCAAGAAAGGACCTGCCAAAACCAGATCAAACCACAAACACAAATTTGCTCATCTCGGCACTTCCTCTGACCCATACAAGTACAGCTTTTTCCCATCAACCATCCCAGCCTGGAACTCCCTACCTGCAACAGCAGCAGAGGCTTCCTCCTTGGTATCATTCAAGAGGGAGCTGAACAAAAATCCCAGCCTAGATCCCTATCCCAACTAGCCAAAGGGTAATGGGCAGGGTTGTGCCAGTCCAGGTCACGACCTGGGGGGTCGGGTTGCCACGATTCCTGGGTAGGCCTCCCCCCCCCCCCCCCCCCCCCCCCCCCCCCCGTTTTTTTTTTTTTTCTCCCTGCCACAACACGCTGCCCTGGAGCTGAACTCAGGGGTATGCAGTAGGGGTACTAGGGCGACAGTACAGCTCTTTAGCTATCTTTTTGTTGTCCCTATTAAATCTTTGTTTATTTATCTTACGCCTCTGTGCACACAGGTCAGTAATAGTCAACTATGACGGCTGACCTACAAATTTGAAGATTGAAGATTGAAGCCTGCCATGTGCTTATTCTTTTCCCTCATTAAACAAAATTTCGTTTGTTCGTTCGTTCTTAGGGCATTATTGCGATGGGTTGGGGGTATGCGCAGTCTAGTTATAGTTAGCCTAGCTGTTGTAATGCGATCAGTCTTTTGAAACTTTCTGTGGATTGTGCCCTAGCAATAATTATTTTCTTCAAGGTGGTTCCAGTCTTACTGCCCTAACGAAAAATGACTGTTTGAACTGCTCTGTCTGGCATCTGATTTTTCGGTATAGTCTTTTGAGGCTTTCAAAGAGTCTTAGTATTGTTAGTACTGTAATGACCGTAAGCGTACAAGGAAGACTCAAGAGGTTCACCAGTTCATGTCATGATGACGGTTGTTTACTTCGTCCATGAGTAACCAAGCAACTGCGCGCATGCGTCAGTAAGGGACATAACTCTACATCTCCCTTTCTTAGCAGATGAAATGCATTAGATTTAACTTTACTTTAAAACATCAACAACCATTGCTTATGTTTTCATTTAAAGTCTTTGGCGAATTCTAAAGCCTTATTCTAAAACACATGCTGCAGAACACTTAAGTATCTTTGAAATTAAAATATCAAATATATCTAAACTTCAACAATTGAACCCAATTCAACATCAACAAACAACTGTCAGGTAAGTGAATGTAGCTTCTTCACAGATCAAGTCTTTGGGGCATTTTCACTTTTCGTCCTGACTTATATACATTGTCTTTTGACTATTCTGTTCTAGGGGCGGATTGTCAGGTCTCTCCTCTGGTTGATGGAGTTGTGGGGTAGTCCTTTCTTCAGCAAGCTCTTCATTGCTTGTTTCAACGCAAGTCTCCAGGTTTTGCTTTGGAAGTATTGCAGTTGCTCTTGGAGTTGCAGGCTGCGTTGCTTTCTTGTTCCAACTTCTTCAACGAAGTTGAGTGCAGTTTCTGCGCTGAGGACAGTCTGAACAACAACAGACCAACGTGTAGCATTTTTGATCACCACCGCTTCCTTGGTTGTTCGAGTCTTCACCCACACAGATTGTCCATTTGAAAGTTGTGGGGCTTCTTTTGCTCAATGCCGCAGGTCATGGTAGTGTTTCTGCTGGTCCCTGAAGTGTTCATCCTTCCTCTTGAATTTTTCAACTTTTAGTTTGAAGGGAATGTGTTGGCTGGGCATTGTAGGCACACAGTTTCTGAGTTTTTGGCACATCATAAGTTCAGCTGGACTGTAACCATTTTGAAGTGGAGTTGTACGGTAGCTGAGAAGGGCAATGTAAGGGTCGGTAGACTTCCTCAGGAGATTTGTCAGTTTGAACAGCCCTTTCTGCTTCACCGTTCCCTTGTGGATGATAGGGACTACTGGTCAGATGAGTGAAGGTGTAGTCCTGTGAGAATTTCAGAAATTCTCGCGCGTTGAACTGTGGAACATTGTCGGATAAGACTATTTCTGGAATTCCAAAACTTGCAAAGTTGGATTTGCAGTGTTCAGTGACAGTTACTGATGCAGTCAGATGCACAGTCTCTATCCACTGAGAGTAGTAATCAACTACTATGAGATACATGTGTCCATTCAGTTTGAACAAGTCCATAGCTATCTTCTGCCCATGGGTAGTCTGGGGTCTTGGTTGGCTGAAGAGGTTCTGGTGGAAGTTTTCTTTCTTTCTCACATGTTGCACAGGTACCAACGACTTCTTTTATTTTCTTTGAGAGTCCTGGCCACCACACACAACTTCGAGCTAATGCCCTGCATTTCACCACACTCCTTGATGTCGTTGGTGAAGTCTCTGAAGCATCTCTTCTTGCAGTTCAGCCGGTATCACTAGATGACTCTCGAACAGCAACAGACCTTGCTGAACTTCAAATCTTGACGTACAAACCAGTATCATGGCAGATTGACGTCCTTTTTCGTTGTTTCAGGCCAGTGATCTTATTTGCAAAAGTTCATGACTTGACCGCAGATTTTGTCAGAGCATTGCTTCTTTCTAACCTCTTCTAGCCTTGCATCCCTTGCAGGAATGCTGTCGATGAGAGCACCAACAAAGACGTTTATCTCATCTTCCATTAAGGTTTCCTGTTCATCTGGTTCAGATCCAGGAGCCCTTGACAGCATGTCTGCAGTCATCAGTTTTTTCCTGCGGTGTATATAACATTATACGAAAACTGCATTGGGCGCATGCGGAGCCTCGGAATCCTTGAGGTCAGTTCATCAAGCATCTTGGTTTTCAGCAGTGCCAGCAGTGGTTTGTGGTCTGTTTCAACTGTGAATTTTGACAGTCCCAACAGATAGTCGCGAAATTTTTCACAGTTTCAAGTCACTGCCAAGGCTTCTTTTTCCACTTGTTCAGTTGGTGTGAGAGATCTTGAGGCGTAGAATACTGGCTTCCAGTCATTTTCTTCTTTCTGAAGTAGTACACCATCTAATCCATATGATGATGCGTCAACTGAGACTTTTGTTGGCTTATGTGGACTGTAGTGTGCAAGCACTGTGTTTGAGCTCAGCTGCTTTTTCACTGTTTGGAAGGCTTTCCCTTTTGGCTTTTCCCAAATCCAGTCTATCTCTTTTTTTCAGCAGATCTCTCAGTGGTTTTGTTGTGTTGGCCATATGCGATGCAAATTTTCCAACATTGTTCACCATTCCCAGGAAGCGGCACAATTCTGAGATGTTTGCAGGTCTTGGAAAGTTGGAAATGGCTTGCACTTTTTCTGGATCCATCTGGATTCCTTCTTTGGAGACTTTGTGGCCCAGGAACTCCACTGAGTCCTGTGAGATCAAGCATTTCTTACTGAGTGTGACACCAGCTTCCGTCATCTTCTGTAGAACAAGCTTCAGTCGATCATTGTGTTCTTTCTTATTCCTCCCGAAGACAAGAACATCATTGATGTCACAGATAACTCCAGGTATTCCTTCAAGGATGCGTGTCATCTCTTGTGTGAAAAACTTCTGGTCCTGAGCTGATACCAAATGGCAGATGTTTGTAACAGTATCGTCCAAATGGAGTGATGAAGTTAGTTAGCTCCTGACTGGCTGTGTGAAGTGGTATCTGGTGAAATCCACTGTTACAGTCCAGTTAATGAAGACTGGCACCATCCAGTTGGGCTAGTAGTTGATCCGTTGTGGGTAGTGGAACGTTCTCTCGACGCACACTCTCATTGAGCTTTGTAAAGTCGATGCACAGTCGCACTTTCCCATTTGGTTTTGGTACTGCTACAATTGGTGCGTACCAGTCAGTAGGTGGACTGTCTCCACTGGGTGGATGACATCCTGTTCCTCTAATTTCTTCAGTTGGTCTTGAACTTTTTCTTTCATAGCAAGGGGTAATCTGCAGGGTGTTGAGATTGCAAATGGTTGAGCATTTTCTTGCAATCTGATTGTGTAGACATTATTCATTCTCCCTAGGCCTGACAACAGCTCTGGGAACTCTTGCTTGTATTCATGATCTTTGTCTACCGAGTTGACAATCAGTTTCAGTGCCTCAGTTGCAGGCCTCCCCAAAAGTGGCTCCTTCAGATCACCAGCAACTTAAAACTTCTTGTTCTGACGATGTTTCACTAACTGCTAAGGTAGCATGGACTCTGCCAATCACATTGATTATCTTCTGGCCAGGCCCAAACAACTTCTTGTAAGTCTTCTAAATCAGTGGCAAGTTGTTCTTGAAGAACCTAGCAGTTACTACTGTCACATCTGCACCAGTGTCTATTCTGAAATTCATAGAATGACTATGTGTCTTGGTAGTCACCTGAACATCAGCATGCCAGTTCACAGCACCACACAGTGTTGATTCTTCTGTGACAGTGCTAAGTATGTTGCCATCTTCATCTTCAAAATATCTCACATCAGTCTTTGTTCTGCACATGGCTGCATAATGACCTTTCTTGTTGCATCTTCTGCATTCTGCATCCTTAGCTGGGTGTTCTTGCCGACTATGTGATGGGTATTTTCCACATCTTGTGCATGTTCTTGAAAAATGTTGTTGTTGACTTTTTCCACTCTTGTTTGGTGAAAATTTTGAGTTCTTGTTGCTTCCTTGTTTTTGTTTGTTTGTTTGGGGTTTTTTTTTTTTTTGTTTTTTTTTTGTTTTTTTAACAGGCATTGCACTTGAGACAAGTCTCCTTCACTTGACATTGACTGTAGCTGTTGTTTGGAACTTCATATGCCTTTCCAATTGACATGCACTTATCTAGAGTCAGTTTGTCTTCTAAGAGTTTTCGTCTCAGGTCTCAGACTTTCTTCTCTTACTTCTACAACCACTTGATCCCTGATAAGTCTTTCCTCTAGTTTATCAAAGTTGCACATTTTTGCCAGCTTTCTGAGTGCTGCAATGTATGCTTCGATGACTCTGATGCCTCCTGCTTTCTGAGATGAAATCTATACACTTCAAAAGCTTCATGTGTATCTCCTACAAAAAAATCCTGCAATTTTTCCATGACTTTTTTTTAGATCGTTTTTGTCGGCTTCATCATCTAACTTGAGATTGTCAAATATTTCACATGCATCAGGTCCAAACAGCAAGAAAAGGTACCTGGTACTCTTGGTTTTTCTTCTCTATTAAGTCTACTTGCAATGGCATAATTCTGGAACTGTCTTCTGAAACGCTTCCAGTTTTGTAACAAATTCCCTACCAGGCACATTTTTTCTGGTGCTGGAATGCTTGCCGTAAACCGTCTCTGTTGCCCCCTTGGATCCCCACTTCACCACCGTCAGACGGGTCTCCACAATCATTAGCTAAGTTTTTTGAGACCATATTGTCTGCGACACTTCAGAGGGGTCTGCATCTTACAAAGAAAAATAAATTTTAAAAAAAATAATAATAATAATCTTTCCTACTGGAGAGGGTCACCCAGCAGGAAAGAACATAGAAGATGTCCCATCCCACCATCACTCACAGCGTCTCTCCGGAGAGTTCCTAGGTCATCTAAGAACTTGGATGGAACAACTCCACAGACATTACAAAACAGCTTTCGTACACCCACCCCCCACCCCTTCACATTCACACACAGTGGGCGACGGGAGATTAGCGAAGCTGAGACACCCTAGACACAAATGTGTCCAGGGTCACAGCATTGACGGCAGTCTGGGGGAGGGCATTCCAGTCCTTGATTGTTTTGGGGAAGAAGATTCACCCCAGTAGTTTTTTTTTTTTTTTTTTTTTTTCTGTCCCAACCTCTGCACCACCTCAGAGGCAATGCACCCACGCCGCTCATTCCGACACCCCGTCCACAGCCACAGCCCGGTCGGCCCCCGCCGCAGCCCCCCCAGCACTGGCAATCCACAGGGAACAGTCAATGTCAAGTGTCAAGAGGCAACCCACCGGAGGAGACACTGCACTGCTGCTGAGTCACTATGGTGGTGTTCAGTGGTGCCTGTTCTGATCTAACATACGCAGGACACCACCTACTAAGTCCCCTACTGACAACAATAATTGCTTAGTCGCAGAGCCAGCATGAGCGAGCTCTCCCTCCGGAGGGCACCACCACGTCCGTCCAACGACAGCTCCCATGGACTCGCCGATATCGGTGACCCCGACGGAACCAAACCAAGGCCACAGACATGGAGAGGACATCGAAATTGAGGTCACCATGAGAGCAGTGCATGAAAGGCCACAGAATTTGAGACTTTTTTTTTTTATGCTGATCGATGACAATGAGGATGATTAAGATGATGGTACGGATTTCCATTTCGGTCTGAGACTACATGACAGGGCTGTACTCTACACTTCCTTTCATAGTATATCCCGGCGTCAACCAGGCCCGAGAGATACAGGCACCTGCAGTGTTGGTCAAGAAATTTGAGCAACACTCTCAGAAACGCATCCATTAAGTGGATGAAACTCAACTGTGTAGTCCCAGTCTTCCCAACTGAGTCCGCAGCAACTCAACTCTGGGTAGGAGCCGGTCGGTCGGGCAGAAAAAAAACCCACATGACTTCTGATGGGATTCGAACCCACGACCTCCCAGCGGGGATTCTGCAATGCTAACCATTTTGCCATGGCGGCTGGTCAATTCACCCCAGTAGTTTGTCCTAGGGGACAGGCGCTTGAACTGCTTGTTATTTCCTGTCCGGGGGGATCTTGTGTTTGGGACAAGTTGGGACATGAGCTCTTCACAGCAAATGTTGCCGTTGATCATCATATAAAAGGCTGCCAGACGCAAAGTTTTTCTGTGTTGTTCCAGTGTGTCCCATTTTAATGACTCCACCATGCTAGTTACACTTGATGTGTTGTGGTAACGGCTGAGGATGAAACGGGATACACGGCGTTGGACCTTTTGATTTGTTGGATCAATTTTTACTAGTATGGGGCCCAAACCAGGGAAGCGTATTCCATAAGTGGCCTCACAAAGGAATTATAAGCCTTGTCTATTACACTGGTGGAACTAATCCTCAGGTTGCGACTCAGGAAGCCTAAGGTACTGTTTGTCTTACTGCAGATTGCGTTGACGTGTTCCTCCCAGTCCAATTTGTTTTGGAGCATGACACCAAGATACTTGGTTGATGAAACTGTTAATAGAGTGTGGCCGTGAAGTACATAGTCATGATCTCTAGGGGTTGGGCTGTGTGTGCAGTGAAGGGTAGTGCATTTATGGGGATGAAACTCCATACCCCGGTTCGCCTCCCAGCTTTCTAGCCTCCTGAGGTCATCTTGGAGCTTGAGCTGATCTTCTTTCTCTCTCACTCCAGAGTAGACTGCAGTGTCATCAGCAAAGAGTCACGCAAATTTTGTCAGGTAAGTCGTTGATATAAACAAGGAACAAAGATGGTCCAAGCATGGATCGCTGAGGACTCCTGATCTGACACTGACAAAGGGAGAGGAGTAACCATCCACCATGACTGACTGCCTTCTGTTGTTGAGGAATTCGGTGATCCATCTATTGGTCTGGCTTGGGACACCGTAGCAGTGAAGCTTGTGGATCAGGAGACTGTGGTTGCACTTATCAAATGCCTTGGCAAAGTCCATGACCAGCACATCGACTTGTCCGCCTCCCTCCATAAGTCTGGCAATCTCATCAACAAGCCATTGGCTCATTTCGTGACATCGATTCCATCATTTTCTTCTTTTCAGGATTCTTCTTTTCTTCAGTTGCTTCTTCTCAGCATTTTTCTTCGTATCAGCCTCCCTTTTGAGTTCTGACACCATGTAATGACCGTAAGCGTACAAAGAAGACTCAAGAGGTTCACCAGTTCAGTGACGGTTGTTTACTTCCTCCATGAGTAACCAAGCAACTGCGCACATGCGTCTGTAAGGAACATAACTCTATGAGTAGGACACGAGATCATGATGTAAATGTGAGTCACCTAAGATGGTGGTAAACGGTGAATTAGCAAGAAGATTGTAAATACAATTTTTGTCAGTTTTAGTGGATAAACCGGAAAATCCATGGCTTTCAAACCGCCTGACAAATCCGGGAAGCCAGAGCAATGGCCCACATGGCGTCAATGCTTTCTTCGATACCGCACTGCGTCAAAATTAAACAGAGAAAACTTTGACATTCAAGTTAGTTCTTTGATCTGTAGCATGGGCGCTGATGCAGAAAAGATCTACAGTTCTTTTACCATTCATACAGGGCATCATGCCGATGAAAATCCACTAGATCAGTCAAACGCAACATTTGCTCAAAGTATAAATAATAAGGCATGCTTTTCAGACCCCAAGGAAAAGCTAAAAACATGAAAGATGAGGCGTTAAAATCCCTAGGCTTTGAGCCAGCCCTCCACTACTACTACTACCACTACTACTACTACTACTACTAC
This sequence comes from Conus betulinus, assembly GCA_016801955.1. Classification (NCBI taxonomy): domain Eukaryota; kingdom Metazoa; phylum Mollusca; class Gastropoda; order Neogastropoda; family Conidae; genus Conus; species Conus betulinus. The sequence continues at coordinate 188,202 of JADBJO010001070.1, read as the reverse complement.
ATACACATTATCAACGAACATTTCAATCCCAGAGCCAACATTATTCATGAAAGAGCCGTCTTTCATCAGCGTAATCAGCATTCTGATGAAAATATTGAGACATGTATATGTCAGAGTGTTGTATGAGTTAGCAGGGCATGCTGACTTCCCTGATAAAGACTTAGCCATATGGGACAGACTTGTTGTAGAACTTAGGAACAGAGAGCTTTCAGAAAAGCTACAACTTCAGACAGATTTGACTCTGAAAAGTGCTTTTGCTACAGCACGACAACATGAACTGTAAATCATACTTATCAGAACAGCTCAACCAGGCAGTTGATGCAGTACTGAGTGGCAACAGAAAACATGAACCCAAAAGGTTGGCAGGGCAACCAGCGTGGCAGCTTCTGTGGCAACCACATCATGTATCTGGAGAGATAGTCCTTCCTCATGTGGTGGACGAGGTGGACAGTGTGGTGGATGACTAAAACAACTTTTATGGCAGAGAGGGAGAGAAGAAGAAACTCCCAAACGTAACAGATGTGGAAGAAATTTTCACAGAAGAGAAGTAGACTGCCCAGCAAAAGGAAAGACATGCCACACCTGTGGAAAATTAAATAATTTTTTTACAGTTTGTCACAGTCACAGCATTAACATTGTTGAGGGCATGGAAAAAAACACATGTTTTTCTGGGATCAGTTGACTCTAATGTACCGCCATGGCATACTCAGCTGAAATTTTGTGGCACAGACTGTCAATTTAAGATTGATACAGGTGCTGATGTGACTGTAATTTCAGTGAAACAGTGCAACAAAATTCATCCCAAGGCAGCATTCAGCCCAACATCAGCAACTCTCAAATCACCAGGTGGAACCATGACATGCAGTGGACATTTTACCACAAGTGTGAAGAATGGCACAAATAGCAAATTTTCTCTGCACATTTTTTTGTTGATGCTGACACTGATAACTTGCTAAGTCATAGTGCAGCAAGTGGCTCAGGCCTTGTTCACAGAGTGGAGAGACTAAACAACATTGAAAAGATGGTTTGGCGAGACACTGATGGTCCTCCAATCAAATGCAAACCAGTTAAAATACAACTGAAAGAAAATGCTAAACCACACAGTCTGACTACTGCACATAGAGTACCTATTCCACTCTAGGAAAAAGTGGAAAAAGAACTACAGCGCATGAAAGAAAATGGAATCATAGAAGAAATAACCAAAGCAACTGATTGGTGTGCGCCAATGGTTCCAGTTGTGAAGAAAAATGGCAATGTCAGAATCTGTACAGATTTCAAGTGCTTGAATGAAGCAGTGAAATGTGAGAGATACATTCTTCCAACGGTAGATGACATGTACAAACTGATTAGATGCGACTTCAGGCTTCTGGCAATTACCACTGGATGAGAACTCTGCCAAATTAACAACCTTCATCACTCCTCATGGTCGTTACTTCTACAAGAGGCTACCATTTGGAATTCCTTCAGCACCAGACATTTTCCAAAGAACCGTGGAAGAAATTTTGGCAGAACAAAATGTCACATGCTACTTTGACGATAATTATCGTTCACAGTGAAGACACCTCAGCCCATGAGAAATGCTTCGATAGTGTGCAAGAAACTCCAGTCTGTAGGTCTGAAACTGAGCAAGGAAAAGACAGAACTATGCAAAGAAGAAATGGAATTTCTTGGGCATCACATCAGTGGAGACGGAATAAGGCCAGATCCTGTGAAGGTTGAAGCCATTCTGCAAATGCCAGAGCCACAGAACTCAAGAGAATCCTTGGAATAATCAATTTCCTGGCTAGATTTATTCCAGATTTGACCAAACTGCTTGAACATGACAGAGAATGGTTCTGGGGGACACACTACAATCAGCAGCCTTCAAAAAGGTGAAAGAACTCTTGTCACAAAAAGCAACACTTGCATTCTTCGACCCCAGAAGACCAACTGCTGTCAGTGCAGATGCCAGTAGTTACGGCATTGGAGGAGTTCTACTGCAAGAGCATGACGGTGTCATGAAACCAGTGGCTTTCTGCTCAAGAACTCTCACTCCAGCAGAGCGTGGACAGACTCAAATTGAAAAAGAATGCCTCTCAGCAGTATAGACTAGTGAAAAAGTTAAAAGATATCTTGTGGGATTGGAATCGTTAAATCTGGAAACGGACCACAAGCCACTCGTGCCATTGATTAATACCAAGTATATGCATGAGACCCCTTTACGCTGTCAAAGATTACTCATCAGATTGATGCGCTTCAACCCAAGAGCTACATTCTTTCCAGGAAAAAAGTTAGTTGTTGCAGACACCTTGTCAAGAAGTCCTTTGCTGACAGAAGATCAGAAAGTTTGCCAGATGATTGATGATGTTGAAGCTCACCTCGACTGTGTTCTATTATCATGGCCAGCGATGGAAAGAAACTTCAAGAGATTGCAGAAAAGACAAGAAAAGATGAAAAACTCCAGGAAGCTCTCCAGTACACCACAAACAGATGGCCTCTCAACAAGAGCCAAGTCAACCCAGCCTCAAGCACTCAAGAGTGGCTGTGGTCTGGCAGAACCATGCAAGTGGCCCTTACAGGCTGTTCATGGAGTATACTGTTATCGCCTGCCTCAGCACCCACGTCCCAAATGAACTGAACACCAAGGAGTGACCGCAGTGTCTTCCAGGCTTCTCCTAACAATTTTTGTTTGTCAGTATGTGTGTCACCCTTGTCATGTGTGTGAAGGGTGCATGTGTACACTAGGACATATGTTTACAGTAGGCCTCTTTTCCCCTCTCCCTGTCTTTCTCTCTCTCTCTTTCCTTGTTAGTTGTGCTCACCTTCTGTGTACCTGTTTGTTTTTGTGTGTGGGTTGTTGCTATCTATTCCTCCTTCTTTTTGTTCTATCTGTCACTAACTCTTTTTCTGCCGATGAAGACACTAAGTGTCGAAACGTCATAACTTCTCTTCCACCTGTAAGTTGACAATTTACCTTTTCTGCTGTTTCATATGTTGTGTGTCACATGCTGCAGTCAACCTCGCAATTCTTTTTGCAAGTTAAGAACACTTTATTATCTCCAAAGAGAAATTAAGAGTGGCCATAAAAACAACAAATCATAAATCATACCCACCCATCCACCCCCCCACCCACCTACTCACACACACACAATAATATCACACACACATACACACACACACATGATTTGTTTTTGGAATTTGGAATCTTCGTCCAGAGGGGAGAACATTGCAGTTTCTTAAAGAACATGGGGAACTGTCGGCAGCAATGTTCATAACATTCTATGTGACACATCATTCACAATTTATCTAGCTGTTCTTGTTTTTTGCCAATAATCTTTCCACATGTATTCACCACACTCTTAAAAAAGTTTTTTGTTTTTCACACAAAGACTTCCAAACCAGCATAAAAAGCTGAAGGACAACACTGATTTTACAAAACAGTGATAAAACATATTCAAGATGTCATTTTTAACAGCAAGAGACTGAAGTTTCTGAAGACAGTATATTCTGGATTGGCATTTTTTTCATAGATTGAGTATTTGCATTAGAATTCAGCTTATCATCTAAAATAGTACCCAAATACTTATTTACTTACACATTCCACTTTGGTGTTTTCGATATACAAGTGAAGGACAGAAGCTGGGTTTCTTCAAAAATCCTTTACCATCTCCTTCAGTTCTCTTTGCATCTTGTACAAAACATTTTACCTCTTGAAAATAAATGGTATCTGAATTTGACAGGTTTTCTTAAGCAGAATCATCTGAGTACTTTATAACAGGAGTGACAGAAGAACCGGTACAGTCATTTGTATAAGAGAGTAAAGAGTACCAGGGAGAGAACAGTGCCTTCAGGTGAGGTGCACCGGTAAATGTGGTTCTTGATGAATATTTTCCTTCAAAGCATACACATTGTAACCTGTTGACTATAAAGTTCACAATCCATAAATCAATTTGGGTTGACATGTAAAGTTTTGAGGTTTTTTTCCCATAATGTGTGGTTGAATAGTATTTAAATCTGATGAGAAATCAATAAACAGGATGTGAACAAAAGAACCCTTGCTTTCAAGATGTGTGCATGGTTGAAAAGAGTGATTATTGCATCATCTGTGCTTCTGTTTGTATGCTAATTGAAACTGAAACACAGAAGAGCATGGTGGTCCAGTCCCTCGTCCAGACCCAACTCCAGGTTCTCTGACTCCAGTAGCTGAACCAGTACGCAGGACATGCAGGGGCCGGGTCATCATCAGCCTTCATGCCTGCTGCCGGGATTGAGCCTCAGTGACAGTACAATTACACACTGACACTTACGTGTAATAGTCTCTCCCTCGGTTATTTTCATTCAGACTCTGAAGATTAATTTTGCATAAGTTTGAATGTACTGATTGTCCAGTAACAAAAAGGGGGAGATGTGATGATACGTCGTACATGGTAGGCGATGCATATGAACTTCTGGCATGCACATCGGCTATGTTATTGTTGATGTAACTTCCGACGTTATTCCAACAGCTGATTTTTCGGTTTGGTCAAGTAAAGTCTTTCGAGGCTTTCAAAAAGTCTTAGTGTTGTTAATACGACACGAGATCGTAATGTAAGCTCGAATCACATTAGAACACACATAAAAGTAAAGATGGATCAAATGAAGCTTATAAACTGACAACATAATGAATGAAAGATCAAGAATCGGTAGTGAGTATATCGATGTGCCCATGGCCTGATTTGCCCAGATTTAATTGGTCCAAGGTTCTCTGTGTGTGTGTGTGTGTGTGTGTGCGCGCGCGCACATTGTAATCAGTGAAAATGTCTCTGCTGCCCATGTGCAGTTTGTGGGTTCTTCCAGTGTACACGCATGTTCACATGCAAACACACACACTGACACATACACATATCAGACACTTAAACCCTCACACACACACTCACACACATACACACACGCACACACACACACACACACACACACACACACACACACACACACACACACACACACACTCTCATTTTTTGTCCCAAAGGCTGTTGGTACTTTGGTCTGTGGGCACATCGGGCCATGGGTGCATGAGGCTGATCACATCAGTTTAAGCTGTAGAATCAACCATTTACTAATCAAGACCAGAGATTAGAAAGCCCTGCTTTGGCTGTGACTAAACATGTTTGAAGTCTGGAACAAATAGCTGGCATATAACCAGTTTGTGACTGGATTTCCCCTTTGCTCTAGTTTACCTAATTTCAAGATACCCAACTTTGAATATCCAGTACACAGTAACACTGCAGACCCTATACCGGCCAAAGGTTGATATTGAAGATTAGTTCGTACTTCCGTAATCATATGATCCATTTCTGGTTTTCTTCTTAAATGCCATGGACTGTTGAAAACAGCATGTGTCATTTGTGCAGTGTTTTCATAAAAATAACATGCAAGAGTAACTCTTAAATTGTGTGAGACAACTGCACACCCATAACTCCAATTGAATGCTGCTTATGGCTGTAATTCACTTCACACAAATGCAGACACAAAGCACACAAAACAAGCATGCTCTGTGTCTGCTTTAGTGCTAGGCAAATCTGTGCTGTAAGCAGCATTTGTCCAGAATCATGGACCCTTTTTGTTTGCTATTTACTGTTTGTTGTTTCCTGCCTCATTTAAGATTTCCTTTGTAAAAGACCATGATGGTATTGGTTATTTATTTATTTTTTTTTTTTTACTGAATGGTGTCTATGCAATTTCTTGACTCAGGGTGATTTTTTTTTTTTTTTTTTTTTTTTGTGATAAACTAGGGTTTGGTATATGGTTATGTCAATTTTATCACCCAGCTATGTTAGCCAAATTTATAGTTCTAGTTGCAAGTGGGGCGACTGCAGGCAGAACTCTAAACAAATTGTAAATGTTGGTGATAGCATACCACCTAAAAACATAGACAAATGGCATACAATCATGGTCAGGATCTGTCTCTCAACACAGTTCAAAGCATTGATATTCCAGTGTGTACATCAATGCAGCAGGCACACAACACTGTTTCAGCTCTGTGTATCAGGTATACTATATTTACATAAAATGTACATCAGGCATTCACCTGCAAACAGTCATTTTGTATGGAGTTAAATTAATGTGTATTTTATTCCAAAGCCCTCAGTTATAGATAGAATAGATCAAGGGGTGTGCACAATTGTCCAAACTGAAAGTGTCTTGTAGTTGACAACATGTTGTAAATCTGGAACTAGGTGTATGAACTATAAATGGTAATGAATGCATTCTTTTATAGATCAATAACATTTCAGATCAGGGCACTTTCTTCCTCCTCTCCCCTCAATCCATATGTTTATGGTGTCTAATGAAGTTGGTGTCTGCTATGTTAAGTTTGGCATCATATACTGCACCTTGTCAAATATTGGGAGATATGGCTATTTAGTGTGGCCAGAAATTGTGTCTAAAGGGGGACCTAGATACCCCACAGATCATCTTCCTGTTTCGGTCAAAAGTGCACTGCCACAGTTGTTTTCCTCTTGTTCTGCAGCCAAACTTTTCACACAATCAACTTTTTGCATTTCAGTGCGCTCCCATGCATTTCTCATACTCTGTTTCATATATTAGTGGTCATGGGTTTCCAACTTGGTCAAGAGATCTCACACTCTGTTCCCTTCCTCTCCGGCACATTCAGGTTCTAACCCAAGGGCCAGAGACTCTGATCCCAGAGCCATGTCATTAGTGTCCTCATTCAGACTCTACAGCAGCAGTACACCCTAACTGGGTCTGTTGTAGTGCCACACTCGGCCTCATGGTGCAGGGTTACATCCTAATTGCCCAGTTTGACCCCAGTTCCTATGTTCAGTCATACAGACTTTTGTGGCTGCAGGGATGGTTGGGGGAGAGAGGATTGCATGAGGGGGAAGGAGAGGGGAATATTCCCAATTTGGCATGTGCTTCTGGTCCCCAGGAACTGCCCTTTGACAAGAGGATTTATGGTTCAGCACCCTCATTCAGGGTCTTGGCTTGATCTCACCAGTTTGGACACCAGAATGTCTCTCCACTTGTGTCTTATTTCCTACACTGGCAGGCATTGTGCACAGTCACCAAAGAGACTTGGAGTTTCCTCTTCAGATGCTGTGTTCCTGATACATACTACACCTCTGCACCATGTAGATCATTTGGTGAAATGGGACTTTGTTTACCCCAGCATACCCCTGTATGCTTCTTCCGTGGACAAATGACTCCCCCCCCCCCCCCCCCCCCCCCCCCACCCCTCACCCCCTCTCTCAATACAGGAAGAGGTTTACTCCGATCAGCTCCTGGATCAGGAGTTGCCAGTGTCAGATCTGTCCTTTCTGCACAAATGGCACCCAAAGCTTGATGCCACACCACACAAGTGGACTCGGTCCTGGTCTCCTCAGTGTTCTCCCTTCTGTGTTAAGTGACTGCAAACCCTGGATAAGCTTCAGGTACCTATCCAGGCAACCAGTACGTAGGAACATTCAGCTAAGGCAATCAGGGATGCCTGTTTTATTATTATCCCCCCCCGAGAGGAAGTCTTTTTTGGTCCCAGCAGCAACCCCCATGGGTTTGTACCTTAAGGACTCTTCCAAAAAATGTGTCCACTTTTCAAGAGATCAGCCAGTTTACAGGGAAATCTCACTGACCTCAGAAAAGAGATTGGCCAGGAGGAATATGTTGAAGGGCTGTGTGGGCTGTATTTTCATATTTTCAAAAACTTTCTGCAAATGGACCTATGAAGGAGTGAGTTTCTTCTTCTCCATGTCCACAAAGACCCAAGGGGGTGCCATTTCAGACAAGATTCTTTTTGTTCTAGGCTGGAAAGTCATAGCCACTTGATTTCGGCCCTCTTCGGGAAGGTCTACAACACCCTCACTTAAACAGCCCCTCAGACAGGCAGTCTCTCTTGTCATGCGCATTGGTGGGGACTCAGAAAATCGGTCATTTCAGTGCTGGAATCCTACATTGGGAGAGGGATCACTCACCACTGGGACTATTTTCTCCATTTGTGCCAAGCACACTGCAAAACAGGAGATTGAGATTTCTCAAATCATCTGCAAGGGAGTGATGGTAGAGCTGGTAGACATGCAGCTAGGGTTCTGCGGCTGCCTCCTCCTCATCCCAAAGTCCTTGGGGCCTCCCCTCTCCCCCCATAGAGTAACAGGTGAATACATAGTTCTCTCATGCAAAAATGCCCAATCTCTCTCTCTCTCTCTCTCTCTCTCTCTCTCTCATGCCTGTACTGACACACATAAAATGAGGTATGTCAGCTTTCTGAGCTCAATTCAGCATATGGCATAACTGAGGGGGAAAAATAAAAACTCATGACTGTCCCTGTGACCTTTAGAATCAGTCAAGCAAAAGGCAATTGACAGCCTTGGATACAATCAGTTTTGTACCTTGTAATACTAGGGCTCTTAATGTTACTCAGCTCCTGCCAAGAGAAATGTTGCTTGGGGATTTTGAAGGGCTTCAGGTCTGTCTGAGGTGTTTTGCTGTATGTTTGAAAACTGTATAAAAATCTTACTTAATTACTGGCTAGACAAACAGGAAAATGGTTTGTTTACCTTTTAAAATTAAAAGGATTAACATAGGGCTAAAAAATCTGTTCTTTTTTAAGTCATAGGAGAAGCTACTATGAGAAAATGTAATGCTAGAGTTATGGACTTTGTTGTTTTTTTCAGATTTGGTACATATTTTCTTTTCAGTTTATTGTTATCAAAAAAAACCCCAACATATCACAGGAAAACATTGCAGATTTTACATTATTGCTGACCAGAATATGATCATGCATACCTCTGTAACTGACTGTCTGCTATTGTTGATGTTACCAAAGAAGTTTTAAAGAAAGTTGGTATTGTTGTTTTTCAAATCCCTACCATGGCTTAAGGCTGTGTCAGACCATTGACCAAGGCTACATCAAAATGTTGTTTTGCTCAGCATTGTTATGCGGGGATTGTCTTCAGTTGTGACAAGCTCCTACAATAACATTATCAGTCTCCGAAATCCCCCGAAGTCAGAGTGTGGCTGCCCATGTGGCGGGGTAATCAAAAACGGTCACAGACGTAATGTTCTCATCCCCAGCTGATATATTTTACCATAGTGTTCAAGTACTTCAGCTGTTTGGATGATCCCTGGAGTCTTTTAGCCAGGGTACAACAACAACAACAACAAATCCAAACACTCTTTCTGTGTTTGTGATACATAATCTCCATCATTTCATTAAATAATTCAGTATTTATTTACATAAAAAAGGTTAAAGTTTAAGCCCAAATGGCCATAAAGGTGATAAAGCGTTAGAGCTTCACAACCCCATTTGCTTATTAATGTCATTACACTAAGGAAGAATAGGCAACACAGACATAAAAAGAGGTGAGAGGACAATATCAGGGAGTGGACAAGACTGTCCTTTGCCAATTCTCAGAGGACCTCAGAGAACTACACTAGATGAAGAGATGTTTGGAAGTCATCGGCAGTGCCTTAGCAACTTCTGTTACAGGTTACAAGATAAGATGAGATGAGATGACTGTAAATGAATAATTCAAACTGAATTCAAATCTAATAAATTTAAATCATTGTTTTTGTTTAGGTGTAGTAATAACTTGTTCCATTCAATGATTCATTGAGTAACAACAGATCCTGGCTTAAACCCATAGAAATAGAAAAAATACTTATTTCTTGCAAACCAATCTTAACTTGTATTTGACATAAATAATTCTTTGTGTTACTTGATATTTCTCATGGTGCTTTTACAGATCCTTCAATCATGGCATCAGCAACACCAGGTGTGGCTTTCCTTAGACTGGTGTTGAAGCTGCAGTCACTCCCTTTGTTGGGTATTTATCTCCTCATGGTGGCTTTGTCAGGTGTCTGGAAATGGATGGTGCCTCCTGTCACAAGTCTCAGGCTAGTGAGCAGTCTCTGCTTTAATATTTGTTTCCTTGAGTTATGTACAGATATAGCAGATCATGAGTACTCCCAGTTGATGGAATGGTAGCCTTCTGATAAAATAGTTCTGAATTAAGGACATTAGAAGAGAATTTTCTTCTTCTGTATCCCCCACATTCACTCTCTGCATCTCTCCTTCCCTTAACAAATCTCACACCTCCACTTTCCCGTAAATATCACCAGACGTCGGCTACTTTGATATGGTTATCAACTATACTATGATCCTAAGCAATCGTGTTAAAAGATCTCTTGATATACTATAGTGATCCTCAAATATTCTGTTCAGTTTAAAACTAAAGGCATTTTCTTTGGCCATGGACATATAAGTTTTAATCTTTTAATGTAACGCTGTTCTGGCTTCTAACAAACACTGCCTTGAATCCTACCAGGTCGCAGAACTATTAAAATACATTTATTGTAAACATCTTTGTTAACATGGTCTGTTAACTGAAAGAACACACATGCAGATGTTTCTCAAAGTGAAGAAGGCTGCTCTTGCTTTCCCTATTCTCTATTTCACGTCGGCATCAGTTCCCCCTTGCTGGTTGACTACACTGCCTAGATAGGTGAAGCTGTTGACTTCTTCCAGTGGGGCTCATGTAGCATCACAGGGTCTAGACTGACTGTGTTAATTTTTAGTATTTGAGTTTTCTGCAGGTGGATGGTGAGGCCGAGCTTTGCTGCAAAGACTGACAGGTCTGATGTTTTGTCCTGCATCTGTTGTCTGGTATGGGAGAGCAGGGCCAGATCATCTGCGAAGTCCAGGTCGTCAAGCTAGGTCCAGAGTGTCCACTGTATGTCATTCCCCTTTTTCTGTCATGCTTTTCATCACCCAGTCAATGGCCAGAAGGAACAGGAATGGTGAGAGGAGGCAACCCTGACGGACTCCGGTCTTTACCTCAAAATCAGCGTGCTGTCTGTCCTGCATGAACCACCTGGCATGCTATTCCTTCATAGGATTTCTGGATCTAATTGGTGATCTTTTCTGGTACTCCATAGTGCAGTAGTAATTGCCACAAACTGTCTCTGAGCTGTCAAAGGCTTTCTGAAAGTCCACAAAATTTATGTAGAGTGAAGTGTTCCATTCTAAAGTTTGTTCCATGATGATCCTTAGCGTGACAATCTGGTCTGTGCAGGAGCGATTCTTCCAGAAGCCTGCTTGTTGGTCCCTAAGTGTTTTGTCTACTTCATCCTTCATTCTCTCTCAAAGAATCCTGTTGAAGACCTTGCCTGGCATGACAGGAGAGTGATAGTTTCCGCATTTGCAAAGATCTCCCTTCTTTGGTAACTTAATGATGTGTCCGTCTTTTCAGTCTGTAGGGACCTCTTTGTACGTCCGTATCTTCTCTCTGAAAGCGGCTGAAGAATGTCTGCTATAGTGTCGATGTCAGCTTTTAGTGCTTCTGCTGGAATTGCATCTGGGCCTGCTGCCTTTCCATTCTTCATTTTCTTGATAGCACTGACGATTTCTTCCCTGGATTTGTGGATCACAATTGATTAGCAGATCAATTTCTGCAATTGGGATATGTGGAGTGTCTTGTGGTGCTGGTCTGTTCAGTAACTCTCTTGAAGTGCTCTGCCAATCTGTTGAGTTGTCCCTCTTGGTCTGTAATAGTCTCTCCCTTGTTTTTTTGAATGGGTCTCTCTGGCTTGGAAAACCTTCCTGCGAGTTTCTTGGTGGTATCGTAGTGCACTTTTTTTCTGCTGCTGGCAGCCTGTTCTGCTTCTTCTGCAAGCTGGTCAATGTACATTTTCTTCTCTTTTCACACTCCATTTCACTTCCTTGTGGGCTTCGTTGTGGTCTGCATGGGCTGCTGCTTTCTCTGCTCTTGTTTTGCCTTGTTGATTTGTTCTTTCTTCTGTTTTCATTTGACAATTTTCTCTATGGTTTCTGCTCTGATCCAATCTTTGTGAGGTTTCTTTTTTGATTGAAGAACCTCTTTGCATGTTGATAAAAAGGCTTCCTTTGTTTCTGTCCAATGGGTGCCTAAGTCTGTATCTTCTGTGTGTAGGTCTTGTAGTTGTATTCTTTACGGACAGTGTGAATGAGTCTCTGTTGTACTGTTCTCTAAGTATCCTTGCATTGAACTTTTCTCTTTTTTCCTGTTGGTTTCACTGGGTTCTTCTTCAACTTTAGCTTTATTTTTGCAGTCAGAAGATGAAGGTTTGATGCTACGTCTACCCATCTCCTAACTCTAACATCCTGCAGCGACTGTCTGAATTCCTTGGTAATGCAGACATGGTCGAATTGATTTTCAGTTTCATGATTTGGTGACACCCATGTTGCTTTGTGAATCCTTTTGTATGGAAATATGCTGCCACCAATGATTAAGTTGTTCATTCCGCAGAAGTCTGTGAGTAGTTGGCTGTTTTCGTTCATGTCACCTAGTGCGTGGGTGCCCATAACTTCTTTGTATTCTCGATTGCCTCCTCCTACCTTGGCATTCATGTCTCCCATGAGAATGGTGATGTCTTTGTCCTTCAGCTTGCTCAGTATGGTCTGCAGTCTGTTGTAGAAGCTATGTTTGTCTTCATCATGGTCGTTGGTTGGGGCATAGCACTGTACAATGTTTAGTTTGATGTCTGTCTTCTTTGTTCTGAAACTTGCAGCCACAATCTTTGGGTCAAGTGCTTCCCATCCAATTAGTGCTTTTTGTGCTTGTTTTGATAGCATGATTGCTACTCCCTCTGTATGCGCAGAGTTTTCTTCTTCATGGCCTGAAAAGAGGATTAACTCTCCAGAAGATAACCTTACTTGTCCTGATTGTAGCCATCTCGTCTCACTAAGTCCTAGTAATGCTAGGTTGTAGTTGCGCATCTCAGCTGCTACTTGTTGTGTTTTCCCCTGCTTTGTACGTGGTCCTGATGTTCCACGACCGATGGTGATGGTTTTCCTAGTCATCAGAAGGTGGGTCGGTGCTGAGGCTTCCTTTCGGCTTTCACCACAACGCGTCATGAGTCCTGCTGATGCAGGCCTTTCTTCTTCCAGGAGTGGCGTTTCTTTGGCAATTGTTGATGTTTCTGTAGCAGGCAGTTGTTTTTACAGGGTGAGGATGCTAGCCTCACTCCCAACCCTCCTCCTTTATCTGGGCTTGTGACCGGCTGCTAGGTCTAAAGGGAATACCAGGCGGAGTTTGCTTTTACATGACGTATATCTGTTGATGAAGCTGGAATAAAATCAGTGTTTATCATAGCCTGATGGCAGGAATTAGTCTCTGTGCTTTATTTCTCCTTTTAATTCTTCCAGGAATATGTCGACATTTAGCTGTTGATGTGAAATCTACCCTTGCACCCTTCCACCCTTCCTCCCCCAACTGTTCATTCCTACCCTCTTCCCTCTCAGTCATCTTCCCCCCTTTCCACTTTCTTCACCTCCCCAGCCATCACCACTTTGCTCTATCCTCCACCCCTCCTTCCCTCGTCCTTGCCGCCATCCTCCATGCAGGTCTTTCATCACCACATTCTTAATACATGTACCAGAGAGAGAGAGAGCACTTATCGTGTTGCTTGATGTCTTAGAGTGATTAAGAGACAACATAAAAGCCAATTTGACGACTTCAGACTGACCTTTAATATGTCGAATTTACGCAACCAGGAGAGAGTCTTTACAGTAGTTATAGTTGTTCATATATCATATTAAGCTATGATATTTCTTCAGACATGACATGTTCTCGACGGCTATCATTTTGTTTCCGTCATGTCTCACTTACAAGGACAAACACAATCTCTCGCGTGTAACAGATAATAGGTATAAAAAGAAACGGAAAGAGAATGTTCTGCTACTATATTGTGGGATTTGCTCATCTTTAGATGGAAATATACGTCAATTTGCATAATGTACAAGAGCACCGTTGGTTTCAACTAGACCTCCCCTTAGTTCCAACGAATATCCTCGATTTGGAACCAGCGATTATCTAATTCATTCAAAGTCAACCACGCATGCCGCCAATGTTGGTTTCTGATTATGTTTCTTATTTCCATAATTAGTCCGCTGCCTTTCCCAGCATATCTGACTCTGGCAGGATTTGGAACTCTTCTGAGGACAGACTCAGAAATATAGATCAGGGGTCTCTCTGGATATTTGCTGTTAATGCTCGCATGTGGGGTGTCTACCTGTGCTATGGTTAAGAGGCTGCTGGGATCCACGGCAATTGCCATGTGAACTATCATGGTTAATAGTTCACAGGGCAATGTATCAAAAGACATTCCCTTGGCAGTCCTTTCATCATGACCGTCCTGTCTCCCATCCTCTTCATCACAGTTATTTATCGTCGCACCCAACCCCGACTTCTGCATCGAGCTGAGGCTAAAAATTTATCCCGAGGATAGCTAGTCCAAGGACAGGCTCTTTGGCCGGGATAAACTTCGTCGACTAATGCATATGGGCCCAGACAGTTGAAGGGTGTCGCCGAGCGGCTGACAGGCCCGTTTCTCCATGTCCAGTGACTGACACTGACACATACATACACTAATACAAACACACACGCACGTGCGCGAGCACACGCATATCCCACATATTACAAGCACTAATACGCAGATACATTCATACACACGCACGCACGCACCACACGCACGCACACATTAGCGACATACAGTCATGTCAGACATTAAAAACACAGAACAGATACAAAAGCTAGTTGTGAGCATAAGAATTTTTAAGACTGAAAAAAAAATCATGAGAGAGAGAGAGAATGCGTGGCGCCCAATGCACTATAGGTTCCCACGGTCTCCTGAAAGCTATTTGCTATTTTTGCAAAATAATTAAAAGATTTTTCATTTCATTTCGTTTCATTTTTCATTTCATTTTCATTTCATCTCTCTCTCTCTCTCTCTCTCTCTCTCTCTCTCTCTTTTCATCTCTCTCTCCCATTCACCACACACACACACACACCACACACACACACCTATACATGTGCGACAAAGCAGCGTGAGGCTGAACCGCCGATTCGTCGCACGACAAATCGGCTTGTGCGACAAATCGGCGGTTCAGCACACCCCTTTTTCCGCTGATTTGTCGCACGTGCGACAAATCGGCGTGTGCGACAAATCGGTTCCCAAAGCGGTTCCCACTTGTACACACTAACTGCACACATTACACACTACGGTGCACTCAACACACTAGCTACACACAACACACTAACTACACAAACTACAGGCTCATTACACACACTATACACTAACTGCACACACCAAGTGAACACACTGCACACTAAATACACAATGATGATACTCGATACACACTAACTGCGCACTATCTACTCACACTATACACTACGTACACACATAAAAACTAACTACACACACTACAAACTAGCTACACGCTCTACAAACTAACTACACACACTACACACGCACTAACTTTAGATACCGGACACACATTCCACACTAAGTACAGATTATCTACACGCACTACACACTAATGGCGCACACTACACACCCTATTACACACAATACACACTAACTACATACACTATACTCTATACACTATAACTGCACGCAGAACACACTACCTGCACACTACACATTAACTGCACACTATATGCACTAACTGCCACATTGCATACTAACTACATACACTAACTATACTCTACACACACTACACACTAACTGCATTAACTACATACTATCCACATATACTACATACTAACTACACACAATGCACCCTAATAATACACACTAGACACTAACTACACACCCAACACACACTACACACCACACATTTAACTATACGCTACTTTCACACGGCCTACACACTAATCACACACTAACGACACACACAACACACTAACTGCCCGCAGTACACACTAACCATACACTAAATATACACACACTACACACTAGCTGCAAACGCTGCACACTAATTGCACGCACAAGACACTAACTACAAACACCACGCAGTAACTACAGATACTACACACTAACATGCACTCCAACAACTACATTCTACCCACACACTCACACTACACTCTTCTATACTAACTATACAAACTACAGACCAACGATATACACTACAAACTACAGACTATACAACTATACACTAACTGCAAACACAGGACACTACAGTACACTTACTGCACACACACAGCACAATGCACAGTACACATTAACTGCGTACACTACACATGAACTGCACTCACTACACTAACTGCATACACTTTGCACTCACTGCATAAACAACACACTAACTACTGACTGCACACACAGCACACTAACTGAACACTCTACACACTTACTAAAGTGTACACACACTACACACTACCTACACATCCCACACTACGTGTACCGCACACATTACACACTACTTATACTACGCAGTAACTATAGACACTACACACTAAACTGCACACACTACACATTAACTACTCACACTACACACTAGCTGCAAATACTGCACGCATTACACATTAACTACAAACACTACGCAGTAACTATACACACTGCACACTAACTGCACACATTACACTCTAACTACATACACAACATGCTAGCTACACACTGACAAAGCACTCCAACTACATTCTCACACTACACACTAACTACACACACTACATTCTAATTACAACTACATACAGTACACACTAACTGCACACGATACACAGTATATGCACACCCAACACACTGACTGTGAACACCACACATGAACTGCACACGCTACACTCACTGCATACACAACACATCCACTTAGTGTACGCACAACACACTGACTAAATTCATTTCGTGTACACACTACACACTATCTGAACGACACTTACTACATATAATACACACTACCTACACATTAACTGCAAATGAACTACACACTAACTGCACACACTAAGTACACCCAGTACACACTAACTACACACATTACACACCAACTGCCAAACACACACACACTGGACACTCGGTACATACTACGTACCACCCCCACACACTACACACTAAATGCACACACTACACACTAAGTGCACAAACAACACACCAACTACACTATACAAACTACAGACCAACGATATACACTACACAAAAACTACAGACTATATATACACTAACTGCAAACACAGGACACTAGCTACACAGATTAAACACTAACTACATACACCACATACTAGCTACACATTGCTACACACTAGTTAGACACAACACACTCTATATTTTACCTACACACACCCACACGTCACACTAACTTGCACACGTACACTACTTGGACACAATACACACTAACCACGCACTACACATCACAACACTACCTGTATACACCACACACTAATGCACACACTACACATAATTACACTCCACTCTAACTGCACACAATATACACTGATAGCATACACTACACACTCTACACACTAAGTATACACACTAGAAACTAACTACACACACTACACTCGAACAACATACACTGCATACTAACTTTACACACTGGTCACTTACTACACACACTACCACAGTAACTACACACTAAGCGCACACACTACCCACTCTCCCACACTCGCTACACACTAACTACACAAACTATACTACACCCTATATACTATACACTAACTGCATAAACTAACTGAACACACAGTACACTAAGTACACACACTAACTACGTACACTACACTCTGCACACAAACACACACTAACTGCACACACTGCATATAAACTGCACACTATACACTAACTGCAACACTGCATGCTAACTACATCTATTACACACCAACTACACAAACTAAACCCAACTGCACACACTACACACTAAGTACACACACTACACACTAACCATACAAACTACAGACAATACACTAACTGGATACACTCACTGAACACACTACACATTAACTATACACACTACACAACATCTAAACACACTACACACTAAATACACACACTACACACTAATGGCATGTACTACACACACACTACATGCTGTACACACCTACTACACACATTACACACTAACTACACGCACTACACACTAATAGCACACGCTACACATTAACTACGCGTTGTTCACACTTACTTACACTACACACTAACTACATACACTACTCCCTAACGGCACACAACCCACACTGACTGCGAACACTACACATTAACGGCACACTATAAATTGCATACACTAACACTAATTGCACACTAAGTGCACACTACTCACTAACCGTACATTCACTATACACTGTACATTAGCTTCACAAACTACACACTAAACGCACTACCCACGAACTATACACACTATACATTACATGTTCAATACAAACTAATTGCTCACTATCTACTCACACTATACACTAAGTACACACACTACAAACTAACATTACACATATTACACACGAACTACACTGCTATACTAACTTTCCAAACTGGATATAACTACGCACTAAGATCAGAGTAACTACACACACATTACACACTAACGACACACTTAACACGTACTACATACACCACACCTAATTACATACACTTAGCTACACACAAAAAACACACTAACTGCACACACTGCACATTAACTGCACACTATACACTAACTGCCCTACTACATACTAGCTACATACACTACACACTGACTACACGCACTATACATTAACTACACAAACTACAGACCAGGTACACTAACTGTACAAACTCACTGAACACACTACTCTTACTATACACACTAACTACATACTCAATACACACCAACCGCGCACACTACAAACACTGTACACTGCACGCTAATTGCATACACTACATATTAACTACACACATGCACACACTACAAAGCACAGACACACCTACCACACACGCTAAACACATACAATACACTCTAAATCTACACTATACACACTAACTGTACGCTATAACCCACTAACTACACACTACTACGCGTTAACTGCACACACTACACTACTCACTACACACGCTATACACACTAACCCACTAACTACACACACTACACGTACTGCACACACTACATACTACTCACTACACACTAACTATACACACTGCACACTACACACACATTAGACACTAACTACATACAATGCACTCCAGCTACATTCTACTACATACACTCACACTACACACATCTACACGCACTACACATCGCACGTTGTACACACCAACTACACACTCCGCACTAACTACACACACTACATTTTAACTGCACACAAAACAAACTGACTCCGCACACTATACAATTAACTGCACACTAACTGCACGATGAACGCACTGCACACTAACCGTATACTCATCACACTCTACGCTAACTACATACTCAATACACTAACTGCGCACACTACACTCTCTACACACTATTTAGACACAATCCACATGAAGTAAAATACACTGTAAATTACACACTACACACGAACCACAAACACTACATACTAACTTTACATACTAGACACTATCTACACACACTACACATTAAGTACAGACTATCTACACACGCTACATACTAATGGCACACCTACTACACACTATACAAATTACAGACAATACATTTACTGCATATTACACACTCTGAACACACTTTTACTACTTGATTTAACTGCACACAAAACACACTAATTGCACAAACTACACACTAACTGCACACTATACACTAACACACTAACTGAACACTATACACTAACCGCCACACTACAAAGTAACTACATTCACTACACACTTACTGCACACGCTAAACTTGCCGGTACGCTCAACACACTAACTACACAGACAAACTGTATGCACACTGCACACACTAACTGAACACAATACACATTAAATACACACTAACTGCACATAATCTATAATACAAACTACACGCAGTACCGTAGGTAGTATACGACATTACTGGACACTAACTCCACACAAGTACAGATTATCTACACACAACGCACTAATGGCACACACTGGAAACTAACAACAAACTGTATACACCTATTACACGTACTATACACTAACTGCATACACTACACTCTGACTGCCCTACACACTAATTATACAAATTACAGACAAAAATACACTAACTGCATACACTAACTAACTAAACACACTACACACAAAACTACATGCACAATGCACACTCTAGCTGCACACAAAACACACACTACTCACTAACTGCAAACTATACACTAACCGCTACACTACAAAGGGTGCACACTATATACTAACTGCCACATTGCATACTAACTACATACACAATACACTATCTACACTCTACACACACTACATACTAACTGCATTAACTCACACACAATGCTCCCTTACTACACACACTACACAGTAAATACACACCCCACACCACACTACAAACCACACACACGAACCACTAACTACTGCTGTCTAGTGCGTGCAGTTACTACATACACTACATTACACTTTAACTGCACACTAACTGCACACAACACACTAACTAAACACTTCATACACACACTACTTGCTGTGCTGTGTGTGTGATTAGTTTATAGGCTGTGTAGAGAGTACACAAGCTACACACTAAACACTAACTGCACGCACTACACACTAACTACAAACACTGTGCAGGAACTACTCACACTACACACTATAACTCCCCACACTGGATGCTCACACACACTAACTACATACACCACATACTAGCTACACATGCTACACACTAACTACACACAATGCACTTTCTACATTCTACCTACACACGCCCACACTCAACACACTAACTGCACGTATTATACACTAAATGCATTCACAAAACACTCGCTCTACACTCTTACACGCAAACTAAAAGGTACACACCTGGAGACACTAAACACTACCTGCACACCTACACACTACCTGCACACACTACACACTAACTACAAACACTACACTCTAAATGTACACAAAACACACTAAATGCACACAATACACACTGATAGCACTCACTGCACACTCTACACACTTTCTGCTCCCACTATACACTACTATACACACACTACACAAACTAACTGGACGACACTACACACGAAAGACATATACTAAATTTACACACTATACACTACACAGTAACTGCACACACTACACACTAAGTGCACACACTACATACTAACCACACTGACTACACCATATGCACACCACAGACTAACTATACCATACACTCCATAAATGTATGTAGTGTGTAGTATACATTGGCTACATGCAATAACTGATCACACTAACCACAAACACTCTAATGGCACACGCTACACACTAATTACATTCTGGACACGGCTACTACGCACACTATACACTAACTAAATACACTACATGCTAATTACATATATTACACACAAAAAACACACTACACCCTAATTGCACACAGACATTAACTATACAAATACACAGTAAATAAACTAACTACATAAGCTATGCGGACACACTACACATTAACTATACACACTACACACTAACTGTATAGTATACACTAACTAACTAACTAACACTACACACTACAAACAACACACGATCGATATAACTTTACACACTGGACACTAACTACACATACCACACACTAAGGACATGCACACGTAGCTACACACAATCTACACACTAACTACACACATTGCACTCTACCTACATTCTACCTACACACGCCCACACTCAACACACACACACACACACTCAACACACACACACACACACACACACACACACACACACACACACACACACACACACACACACACACACACACACACACACACACACACACACACACACACACACACACACACACACACACATACACACATACACACACACTACTAATGGCACAACATTACACACTACAAGCTGTACACATCTACTACACACACTACACACTATCTACATACGTTACATTCTAAGTGCACACACAACACCCCAGCTGCCACACTATATACTACCTATATACACTACACACAAACTTACACACACTACACACTAACTATACAAACTACAGAATAACTACATGGACTATACATCAACTGAACACGCTATACACAAATACTACACACCAAATACATACTAACTGCTAACACTACACACTCTACACACTATCTACACACTTAGTACACACGCTGCAAACACTACACACGGAATACATACACTACATACTAACTTTACATACTGGACATCTATTTCACAAATTACACACTAAATACAGATACACACTAAACAGCACACACAACACACACTAACATCACGATGTACACAACTATTACACACACTACACTCAAGTACTAAGTGTACACGCTGCGCAATAACCCTCTCCTCGCTGACTACGCACTATACACACGAACTACGTACACTATATACTAATTTTACATACTGGACACTAACTACACACACACTACATACTAAGTACAGACTTACTCACACACACACACTACACACATTACACACATTAGACACTAACAATACGCTGTATCTCAACTGCACACACTAAATACTTAAGTAGACACTCTACACACTTACTGCCACATTGCACACTAACTGACACACTACACACTAACTGCACAATGAATGCACACACAACACACACTCCACCACACTAACTACACAAACTACACACTAACTTACTACATATTCTACACACTAACTACACAACTACGCACACTACAAACTACTAACTACAGACTAATCAGATTCACTATACAGTAACTGTACGCACTTACTATAGACACTACAAGTAACTAACAGTACACACGAACCAAAAACTTACACACTAACACTACACACTCATACACTAACACTACACCAACTAATACCACACACACTAAAAATTACACTACACACTACTTACACACACTACAAACTAACACTACACAACAACTACATACACTACACTTTAAATGCACACTAAACACACTAACGTCAGACGCGACGCATTAACTGCACACCATACACAATTTGCTACACTAATTCTATTATACTCTACACACCACCACGCACACTACGCTGATGGCACACACTATACGCTGTACACTCCTACTTCACACAAAACACTACACTGATGGCACACATTTTAGACTAATGATACACCTACTTAACACAAAAACACACTACCTACACACTACACATGAAGCGTACACTATACTCAAATGACCATACTACATACTAACTACATACACCATACACTAACTACAGACTCTACACACTATTTACGCACACTACATACTAACTATATACATAAACTGCACACGCTACACACTAACTACACACAAAGCACCCACACTGACTATACACACTAGACACATGCTATGTTAATACACTAACTACACACACACTGCACACTAACTGCACACACATTACGCACTAACTTCAAACACTAAGCAGCATCTACCAACACTACACACTAAGTACATACACCATACTAGCTACACATGCTACACACTCACATAGTGCACTCTAACTACGTTGATCTTTCACACACTCACACTACACACTAGCTACATATACACAGACTACCCACTAACTGCACACGATTCACAACAAATGAACACCCAACACTCTAACTGCGTACACTCTCTACACTGCTCTCAAAACTTTATACAATGTACACACACTACACACTATCTGCACACACTACACACTGACTGCACACACTACACGCTAATTGCACACACCACACATCACACACACTATTTCTTCACACCACGTACTAACTGCACACTAACTGCACACACTATACACTTCATATTCTAACAACGATCTAATCGCACTACACACTATACACTTCATATTCTAACAACGATCTAATCGCACTACAACCTAAGTACACACACGACAAACTACGCGCACTACACACTGTCTACAAACACTACACACTACATACTAACTACACATACACACACTATCACTAACTGCACACACTAAACACTAACTGCACACAATAACTGAACACACTACACACTAACTAAAAACACTACACACTACACTTGCTCACACGCACTACAAACGAACTATATATGCATAATTATATATAACTGTTACATTACACACTACTATCTACCCACACTACACACTAAGTACAGACTACATACACACTACCATACACACTACACCGTAACTACATACACTACACTCTAACTGCAAACTAAATACACTAGCTGCACATTAACTGCACACTATTCACTAACTGTCTCTTTAATATTAACTACACACTAACTACACACACTACACACTAACTAACTGCATACACTACACACGAATTGCACACACTACACATTACACACTACACACCAACCAAGCCCACCACATTAAGTACACAAACCATATACACTAGCTGCACACACTAAGTGAACACACTAATTTAACTAACTCACCTGCGCACACTACAGACTAGAAACCAAATCCACACACTACACATGAACTATATACCATACAGTAACTGATACACTACACACGAACTATGCACACACATACACTACACACGAACTATGCACACTACACGCTATCTACACACACTACACACTAACAACATACACTACATACTAATTACGCATCCTATACATTAATGACACATCAATACACACTAACTACACACTACCTTCACACGGCCTATACACTAAATGCACACACAACACACTTACTGCACACACTGCACATACTACACTCTACAAACCTACTACATTGAATGCTACACACGAACTAGAAGTAAAGATCTGGTACCCACCTACTACACAGACTACACACAAACTACATATAATGCATACAAAATTTTCATACTAGACCCACACTACACACACTACACACTAATGGCACAAACTACACACTACACACTAACTATACGCTGTACATTCTTAGTGTGCTTACATAACAAACAATACTATGCTATGCATACTCTAATTGAATACTCTCTAAATTAACTATCCACACTACTCGCTATCTATACACACTACACACTAACTACAAACTCACTCTCTACTATCTATATTCACACTAGGTACACACTATCTACGTACTAAAAACACAATCACTAAACACGAACTACATACACTGCGTAGTTACTGGACAATAACTACACACACACACACTAAGTACATATTGTCTACACAGACTAACAACACGGTTTACACACATTACACAATAACTACATTCTATTACACTCTAACTGCACACAAAACACACTACATACACACACACATTAGACAGTAACTGTACACTATACACTAACTCGCACATTACATACTATGTAGTTAAACCATACACTAATTACACTCACTAAACACTATCTACACACACGACACACTAAGTACATAAAGACACAAACACCCTAGTTATACACAGTACACACTAACTACACACAACACGCTACCTTCACACGCCCTTCACACTAATCGCACTCGAACTACACACACAGCACACTAACTGCAAACACTATGCAGTAACTGCAGACACTGCACACACTAACTACATACACACACACACACACACTACACACTACCCTCCCACAGACTTCACACTACACACTAACTACACACACTACACACACTACACACAAACTGCTCACAAAGCACACTGCCTCACACACTTCACATTAACTGCACACTATACACAGCAAATGCATACCCAACACCTTAACTGCGTATAATGCACATGTACTGCACACACTCCACTAACTTTCTACATTACGCACTGAGTGCACCCAACACACTAACTGCACAATCTATACAATAAATAACTAAACGCTTCATACCACGTACACACACTACAAACACTACACAGTACCTGGACACTCACTAACTGCACACTCTACACACTAACTAAATAAATGCTTCATACCATGTACACACACTATACACTACACTACACACTACCTGCACCAATCTTACACACTACACAATGCTGACTGCCACACTACACACTTACTGCACATACTACACATTATCCGTACACACAATACACTAGCTGCACACACTACACACTAACTACACACACACACACACAAACTGCACACACGCTAACTGCACACACACTAACTTCACACTAAACACAGTATGCACACTACACACTACGCAGCACGCTGTAGATACCTACCATACACACTAACTGCACACTTCGCACTCGAACTGCAATGAAAACACACTACCTGCACACTGCAGGTAGTGACCTGCCGCATTACATACTAACTTCATACACCACACACTACACAAACTACCTAAACTATAGACTACGTACACCTGTTTAAACACTAACACACAATGGACTCTAACTGTACACAACTACACACCCAATATACACCACACTCGAACACAAACTGCACACTTTACACTAACTACACATTGCCCATACACAACACACTAACTTTATGCACTACGCACTTGACTGTAGTCACAACACACTAACTGCACACTCTACACTCTAACTAAACACTTCATGCCGTGTACCGACACTACGCATTACCTGCATACACTACACATACCTTACAGACTACACACTAATTGCACACATTACACACAAACCGCATACACTGCACACACACTACACATCTACTCATTCTACACACTAAGTACACACACTACAAACTAACTACACACACTACACACTAAATACTACGTTTACACAGTAGGTACACACCCTAAACACTAACTGCACAACCGTAAACTCAGAACACTAACACTATACAAACTACAGACTACATTATAACGGCACTAACCACTAAACGCTAACCACAAATACTATGCAGTAATAGCAGATACTACACACTAGCTACACACATGCTACTCACTGAAAAAGCACTCTAGTACACGCATGCTCTACACACTAACCAAGCACTTCATAACTACATAAACTGCACATGTCAGTTTTCAGTGTGTTATTAATACATTAGATTTAACAGATGCCTGGAGACTTTATCATCCAAAAGAAAAAGATGCCTCATGGATTCGTCTTATAACCCATTTATTGCGCGCAAATTAGATTATTGTTTTGTTTCCAATAACATTTTGCGTTTTTGTACTTTGTGTGAACATTTTTTTGTTCCGATTCTGACCATAAGGCCGTTGTCCTGAATTGAATCCGGGGACCAGGGTATTCGAGATTTGATAATAGTTATCTTAAATTGTTCCGTTTGTACAAAAAATGAATGATATGTTAGATACATTTCTTTTAGACAATGAAGGTCTGAATCATTAAAAAAAAAAAAAAAAAAAAAAAAGGGAAATGTGTAAGGTTGAAATAAGAAAAATTTGTATAGATTTCGGGAAAAATCTGGCTTGTGAGAAAAAAAAACGAATCTCTAATATTGCAATCGAAATTACAAAGTCTAGAAAAATAGCTCGCCAGCGATCCCCCAAACGAAAATATTAATATAAAAACGCTTTATGACAGTAAAACAGAGCTTAGAGATTTTGCAGGCTTACAAAGCTAGAGGCACTCAAGTAAGATGCAGACTTAAATGGATAGAAGAAGGAGAAAAGAATACAAAATATTTTTGTAGTTTAGAAAAGGTACGAAGCAGAAATAAGATTATTACAAGACTGTGTAAAGAGACGGGTAACATTGTGGAAAGTTCTCATTTACAAGGCATTATAACTCTTTTTCACAAAGGTTAGTTAGAGATAAACTTAACAACTGGAGACCCATCACTCTTATATAAAATTTGGCAAAAATACTCTCGGAAAAAGACTAGGTAACGTCATCCATAACTTAGTTACGAAGATCAAGTCGGATACATAAAGGGAAGAAATATAGCAACAGTGTTAAAAACCATCGATGAGGTAATCAACTATTTAAATAAAACCGGAAGGCGGGTATTTATTATTAGCTATAGATTATGAAAAAGCATATATAAAAAAAAAAATCTTTTACATGTATTCAAGGTTTTGGGATTTGGGACCGATTTCCAAAGATGGGTACACGTTTTAACAAAATGGTAATCAAAGCTGGTATCAGTCATGGAGGCTGGTTGTCTGAGCCATTTAAGGCAAGGCTGTCCCTTTTCTCCTTTAGCGTTTGTTTTAGCTGTAGAGCTCATGGCTGCAAAGATTAGAAAAAGTGAAGTAATGGGTATCCAAGTGCCAACAAGGTACCATGCAAATGAGCAGTATATTAAGATAAAACAACTCGCTGATGATACCACCCTATTCTTAGATAACAAAAATGATATGACTGAATCTTTGAATTCTGAAAGCATTCGAAAAGTTCTCTGGTCTTAAGTTAAATATGAATAAAACCAACGCTATCAGAATGCGCAGCAGAATAAATGAAACACAATCTGCCTTTCTTTATCGTGAATTATTTTGAAAAAGAGAAAATGGCCAAAACATTGAAGAAAAAACTGGAAAGGCAGAGTTGAAACCATAGAAAAATAATAAAGACCACGAGACATCAGCATTCATGACAAAATTACAGTTATTAACTCTTTTTTGGTTAGTCAACTAGTCTTTGTAATGCAGTGAATTGGTATTCCATATGAAGTCCTGCAGAAGATAAATACGATGTTATATAAATTTGTTTGGCAAAAGAAACACAGTAATCGGAAAGCATTCGAAAAAGTGAAGAGGAAAGTAATGGAAGCAGACTATAACTCAGGAGGTTTTAAAATGGTTAACGTTATGGAACTGCAATGGGCAGGGAAATTGTTTTTTGCGGCAGACGAAAATTGGAGTAAGATTCCGAAGTGGCACTTAAACAAAATAATAATCATATTTAAGCTTAACTGTAATGCAACGAAGTTGCAGCAAATTGAACGAATAAATTAATTTTGGAGAAATGTAGTTACCATTTATTTGAATGATAAGTGGAAAACCAAGATAGAAGAAATAACACCAAAGTAAATTTTTAGATCAAATGTTATTTTATTATGACTTGATGTATTATACAAAGGCAATACATAATATTTTCAACAATGGAAAGAAAAGGGAATACAGACATTGTGCACGTTACTGAAAATAGACTGCTTAATCTCAATGAAGTGGAGACAGTTTTTTAGGTGATCGTAATGCACATACAATTTTTTAATATAATGCACTGCGAAACGCTCTCCCGTCAACATGGCTGGAGTGATTTATGAAAGCAATATTCTCTTGAGAATGTTTTCTCTGCTGACTGCGAAGCCCATCAATTTAACACAAAACCCAAAAGAGATAAAAAAAAAAAAAAAAAAAAAAATTTTTTAAGTTGCTGGAGCAAAGAATTTGAGTAACGTTACTGCAAAGAGAAAGGACTTTTGGCGTAGAAAACTCGACTTTGAAGTAGACGAACACATATGGCTAACACCAAGAACATCTACAAAAGAGGTTAGGCTGTGTGAACTACAATAGAAAATAAACCACAACATTTACCCGACTAATATTCTTTTGCAAAAAATGAAGGTATCAGAAGCAAACAAGTGTGTACAGATGGAATTGATTTTATTGAACATTTAGTCCTGCAGTGAACAAATTTTGGAAAAATATAGAAATAACGATTTCATCGAGAATCGATACATCTCTAAAACTGTCGTTAACTGTCGTTCTCTTTGGAGTCCACACAGACGATATAGGTAAACAGGTAACAAAATCGATTATCCATATTATATTAGTGGGGATAATGTCCATTAGCACTGCACGTAAAAAAAAAAAAAGATTGACGGCATTACAAATGATTTTCAATCAACACATAGAACTGAGAAAGTGTTACATCGATTTATAAAAAGTGACAGAGTTTAGAAACCTGCGTTTGTACAATATCAGAACCTAGAGATGTAATTCTCCCGAAAGAAATAGAATAAAAAGAACCATTAGCCAACCATTAGCATGCGCTCAGGTACTTGTTTAGTGTTTATCCGTTTGTTTTGACTATTAGTCCTGTTTGAACACAACTTGCTCTTAATAACACACTGATCCGATAACTGATGCAAAAAAAAAAAAAAAAAAAAAAAAAAAAAAGAGGAAAAAACCTGCACGCACAACACACTAACTACTTTTAACAGACTTATACTCATGCACTCTAACTACACTCTACCTACACACATCCACACAAAACACGCTAACACTAAATGCATATTAAAAACAACAACAACAACAAAAAAAAAACAGAAAAACAACACTAGGTGTACACTCTACTCACAAACTAAAAAGTACACTACTTCGACACACTACACAGTAACTATACACACTACATTACACATCACACGTAACATGAATAACATCACACAATACCACACACTAACCGCACACAATACACAATAACTACATACACTCCACTCTATATGCACATTAAACACACTAACTGCACAAAATACACACTTATAGCACACACTACACACTATCTACTCTAAGTACACACACTAC
Source organism: Conus betulinus (assembly GCA_016801955.1). Classification (NCBI taxonomy): domain Eukaryota; kingdom Metazoa; phylum Mollusca; class Gastropoda; order Neogastropoda; family Conidae; genus Conus; species Conus betulinus. The sequence continues at coordinate 158,113 of JADBJO010001070.1, read as the reverse complement.
AAACTAACTACACACACTACACGCGAACGACGTACACTGCATACTTACTTTATACTCACACACTACACAATAAATGCACACACTACACAATAAGTGCTCACACTACACACTAACCACAATAACTACACACACTATAGACACGGTGTAGTAAACTCACAATACACTAACTGAACACGCTGCAAACACAACACACAACACATCATTTTCACACACTACTACACCCAACGACACACACTACACACACTTACTAAACAAATTACAGAAAATATACTAACTGCATACACTACACACTGCACACTTCACATTAACAACACACACTACAAACTATACACGCTAAGTACACACACTACAAACTACACACACTACACACGAACTACACTATAGTATTTTTTACAAACTGGACACTCACTACACACACTACACACTAAGTACAGACTAACCACACATTAACTACAAACTGTACACTACACACACACACTACACAGTAACTGCACACACTACATACTAACTGTACGCACTACACATTAACTACATATGCACACTACACACTGAGTACAGACTAACGGCGCACATTATATGCACGTCTACACATCTACCACAGACACTACACACTAACTACACTCTAACTGCACACAAAACACACTACCTGCACACACACACAGTAACTGCACTCTATACACTAACTGCCATATTAAATGCTATTTATTTACACCATGCACTTACTATACTTACTAAACACTATCTACACACACGACACACTAACTACGTAAACACATTCTACACTTTAACTACGCACAATGCACCCTAACAGATCACACTATCTACACGCTACCTTCACGCGGCCTACACACTAGTGTGTAACCCTAACTGCACTAACCATACACAAACACTACACACTAAATCCACGCACTACACACTACAAATACTATGCAATAACTACAGACACTACACACACACATTACACTGTAACTACAAGCTATGCACACCCACACCACCTTCGCACAGACTACACACTACTCACTATTTCCATACACTACACAAAGCACACTACCTGCATAATAGTCATTAACTGCAAACTATACACAGCAATGCACACCCGACATCCTAACCGCGTGCACTACGCATGTACTGCACACGCTACACGCACTGACTGCACACCCAAAACTGCATACTCTACAGACTAACTACACAATCTACAGACAACTACACACACAATACATACTGCACATACTAGCTATACACACTACACTCTAACGACATACTCATTACACGCTAACTGCGCACTATCTACTCACACTACATACTGTATACACATTACAAATTAAATCCACACTATACATACTGATGGCCTACACTAACACATTACACACTACCAACACGCTGAAGATACCTACTACACACTCTAACTGCACACTACACACCCAAACTGCACACAAAACACAGTGCACACACTACACTACCTCCCCCATTACATACTAGCATACACTAACTACACCCCTTACACACTATAGACTACATCCACCTGCTACACTAACAACACAATGCACTCTAACTGTACACAACTACACACCCAACACTCTATACACACCACACAAGAACTGCACACACTACACTACTACTACTACATATTGCACTCACACTAACTATAAACACTAAGCACTGACTGTACTCACAACATACTAACTCATTACCTCACACACTACAAACTAACTACACACACTACACACGAGCGACATACACTACAAACTAGCTTTACACAATGGACCCTATACACTAACTGCACACTAATGGCAACACCCGTAAACTCAGCACAAAAACTACAGACACTACACACTAACTATACAAACTACAGACTAACTATACACGTTGTAACTGCACATACTAGACACTAACCAAAAACACTCTGCAGTAAATACAGATACACACTATCTACACACATGGTACTCACTGATAATGCACTCTAACTACATTCTACCTACATACACTCACACTACACACTTCATTGCATACTAACTATATACATCACACACTAACATCGCACAGCACTCAGCAAATGCACACCAACACCCTAACTGCTTACACTTCACATAAACTGCACACGCTACATACAGTACAAACTGCATACACTAACACTAACTAACACACACTAACACTAACACTACACACGAACGACATATACTACATACTAACTTTACACAATGGACACTAACTGCACACACTGCAAAGTAACTACACACTAACCATACCTACTGCAAATTCATTAACTAAACACACTGTAATTGCATGCACTAACTACACACTACACTGCACAAGCTATACACTAACTGTGCACACTACACAATCTAAACACTATCTACAAACACTACACACTAAGTACGCATGCCACACGCAATACACCCTAACTATACACACACAACACAATAAATACACACCACACATTAACTACACACACTACAAGCTTTCATACGGCTTTCACGCTAACGCTAATTGCACACTAATTACACACACAATACACCATGCACTAATTACACACAGTAACTGCACACACTACTACACAGAATACACCCAACTACACACACTACAGACACACAGTAACTACTTATACTACCTCTGTAAACTACAGACACTACACACTATACACACTAACTATATACATTGCACACTAGCCACACACATTACACACTAATTACATACACCACATAAACTACACATGCTACACACTAAATGCATACAATACTACCTACACACACTGTTGTGTACTAATTACCTATATTACACACTAACTATACACTAACTGCTCACGATACACAGTATGCACGCCGAACACACTAACTGCGTACACCACACATGATCTGCACACGGTACACTAAATGCATATACAACACAGCAACTTTATACAGCACAACACACTGACTGAACACTACACACTAACACACTCTACACACTACACATTACAATACACACTATCTATACACACTACACACTAAGTACACACACTACTTCACAGTGTTATATACTATTTTAAAAAATTGGACACTACAGACTAAGTACAGACAAACCACATTCTACACACTACACATTAACTACAAACTGTACACACCTACTATATACATGCTAACTACTTACACAACACTTTAACTGTACACACTACACACTAACTGAGCACACTACACACTAACTATACACACACTAGCTACACCGCGCACACTGCAGAGGAACTACATACACTACATACTAACTGTACAACACACTACAGTACATACTACAGACACTCGTACCACACACACTACACACTAAACACACACCGCACAAACTGCCTCACTAATACTAACTATATACACTACACATTAACTTTACACACAAAACACTAACTGCACGCACTGCAAACTTAACCATACGCTAACTACAGTCACACTACACACTAGTAGTATACAACAACACACTAACTGCACGCACAAAGTACAAACACACTACACTACCTACACACATTACACACTACCTACATTGACTACCTACACTAATTACATACAATATACACTAACCACATACAATGCACGCTAACTTCACACACTATCTACTTGCACATACAAAACACTATACACACTACACTACACTACACACTACACACTTCATACCACACCACACACTACCTGCACACACTCCACACTACCAACACGCACTACTTAACACAATATACACTATTTATATCACACACTTCCTGTAGATATCGCTCACTATCCGCACACTTACTGCACACACTACAAATTACAGAAAATAAAGTAACTGCATACACTATGTACTATACAAACCACACATACTACACACTAAGAACTCACACTACAAATTAACTACATACACCACACACGATCGACACACACTGCTACGCACTACTGGACACTAACTACACACACACTATGCACAACACTATGTATTTCGTGTGTAGTGTTTTTATTACACACACTATACACACTACCCTCAACTGCACACACTACATACTAAGTGCACACCGTACACACACCACACTAACTACGTACTATGCACACGAACTACGTACACTACATATTAATTTTACATAGTGGACACTAACTGAACACGCTACCCACTAACTATACACACTACACACTAACTACATACTCAACTGCGGTCACTACACATTTTACACACTATCTACACATTAAGTACACACACTGAAAACTACTAAAAACACTACACACGAAATACATACACTATATACTACCTTTACAGACGACACGCTAAGTACAGACACAAACTAAACACTAATGGCACACACATACACACTAACAACACGCTGTGCACACCTATTACACACACTATACACACTACCCTCAACTGCACACACTACATACTAAGTGCACACCGTACACACACCACACTAACTACGTACTATGCACACGAACTACGTACACTACATATTAATTTTACATAGTGGACACTAACTACACTATCTACATACTAAATACAGACTAACACACACACAGTACACACTAATGGCACACACCACACACACTAACAATACGCTGTACACACCTACTACACACACTATGCACACTATCTGCACTAGCTACATACACACCAACCGCGCACACTACTACACAGAATACACCCAACTACACACACTACATACTAAGCGGACACACTAACTGCACAACTAATTGCCACACTGCAACTGCACACTAAGTACACACACTACACACTAACTGCACAGTATACTCACTACACACTCACCACACTAATTACATACACTATATACATTAACTACACAACTGCAGACTAAATAACTACATAATCTACATACTAACAACACACTACGCACACAACACACTAAACACAGAAGCTACACACTCACACTATACTTTAACTGTACACACTAACTGAACATATACACTATCTACTCACACTACACACTACCGACACACACCACAAACTAACTACACACCCTACGTACGAACAACATACACTATACTGCACACTAAACAGTAACTGCACACGCTACACATTAACTGCACACTATGCACAAACTGCCGCACTTAATACTAAATATAGATTAACTACACTACACACTAAGTATAGATTAACTATGCACACTACACAGAGATGGCACACACACTACACCTTAAACACACACGCTGCACACACTACACATGAACCGCACATTATACTCAAACGACCACACTACATACTAACTACAAACACCATACACTACTACGGTAGTCAGTGTGGGTGCATTGTGTGTAGTTAGTGTATAGCGTGCGTAGATAGTGTGTAGTAACACACTATCTACGCACGCTATACACTAACTACACACAATGCACCCACACTGACTACTCAGACTACACACTAATTATACGCCATCTTCACACGTTTTACACACTAATCACACACTAACTGCACCCACAACACACTAACTGCACGCACTTACACACCAACCATACACTAACTACACACTGCACACACTGCACACTAACTGTGTTCACTAACTACAAACGCCTTGCAGTAACTGCCCACACTACACACTACTTACATACACCACATACATGCTACACACTCACACTACACACTACTTACACACTACTTATACATACTAACTGCACACAATTCACAGCAAATGCACACCCAACACCCTAACTGTGTACGCTACACATCAACTGCACACGCTACACGACACACTAACTCTACACTCTACACACAAACTAAAAACTTTATACAATGTACACAGACTACCTGCACACACTAACTACATATTCAATACACACTAAACTGCGCTCTCTACACTCTACACACGATCTACACACTAAGTACACACTACAAACTAACTACATATACTACACACGAACGACATACACTACATGTAAACTTTACATACTGGACACCAACTACACACACTACACACTAACTACACGTTGTACACACCTTTTTACACACACCACACACTAACTACTCTAACTGCACAAAAGACACACTGATTGCACACACTACAGAGTATGTACTAACTGCCAAACTACATACTAACCACATACACTACACACACACACTAAAAACACACACTACACACTAATTGCACACTAAATGCACACACTAAAAACTAACCGTACACTCACCACACTAACTACACACACACACTAAGTGAACACACCACACACAATACACTCTAACTGCACACAGTACACACTCTACACACCATCTACATACACTCGAATTAATATACACTGCAAACTAACCTCACTACATACTTTACATACTCTATTAGTAGAGTATGTAAAGTTTACATGTAGTGTAGTTAGTTTGCAGTGTATTTTAATTCGAGTGTATGTAGGTGGTATGTAGAGTGTGTATTGTGTGTAGTTAGAGTTTATTGTTAACTATCATAAACTACACACACTACACACTAATAGCACATACTACACACCAAGTTAGTATGAAGTGTGTGGTTAGTTTGCAGTGTATTTTAATTTCGAGTGTATGTAGATGGTGTGTAGAGTGTGTAGTGTGTGCAGTTAGAGTGTATTGTTAACTATCATTAACTACACAGACTACACACTAATAGCACACACTACACACTAACTACATGCTGTACACTAAATATACATACTACTGCATACACTACTTGAGCACACTACACATTAACTTAATACACTACACACTAACTACATGCAAAATACACACTATAACTGCACTTAACACAAACTTAACTACACACACACTACACATTAATGCTAACTTCCACACTACATACTAACTTCGTAGACTAACTACACGCAATACACTCTAACTGTGTACACTACACACTTACTACACATACTACATAAACACACTGCACACTAACTGCACAAAGTAAAGACTAACTGCACACACTAACTATACACACTACACACACTAAGTACATATTCAATACACACTAACTGCGAACTATCTACTCACACTATGCACTAAATACACACTACAAACTAACTACACACACTACACACTAATGGCATACTCTACACGCTAACTACATACACTACACTCTAACTGCACACAAAAAACACACTATCTGCACACACTACACACTAGAAACTACCTGCCGCTAGTAAACTTCATACACCATACACACACTACATACTGACTACATAAACTACAAACTACATACACCTGCTAACTGCATACAAACTACATAAACTAACTACACACCAACACTCTATACACTTCTCACACAAGAACATACTACCTTCACATCGGCCTACACACTAATTACACATTAACTACACACAAAACACACTAACTTCACGCACTACACACTAACCATGCACTAACCACACACACTACACACTAACTGCAAAAACTGCACACACACTAGACACTAACTACAAACACTATGCAGTAACTACAGACACAGCACTCTAACTATACACATTACACACAAGCTACACACACTACATACAGCACATGCTAGCTACGCACAAGCTACACACAATGCACTACACTACACACTACCTTCACACTACACATGAACTACATACACTACACATTGCACTCACTGCATACACAACACACTAACTACACACTGAGTGCACTCACAACACACTAACTGCACACTCTACACACTAAGTAAACACTTCATACTATGTACACACTATGTACACAACATACTACCTGCACACACTATACACAAACCGCACACACTACACGCTAACTGCACACACTACACACGACGAACGACATACACTACATACTAACTTTACAAAATGGACACTTGCTACACACGCTAAACACTAACTGCACACTACGTGCACACACTACACACACTGACCGTAAACTCAGCACACCAACTACACACACTACACACTACAGACTAACTATGCACATTAAAACTGCATACACTAACTGGACACACTAACTACATGCTCAATACACGCTAACTACGCACACTATACACAGTACACATGAACTGCACACTATACACATACTACCTATATACACTACACGCTAACTACACACACTACACACTATCTACACACACACTACACACTAACTCCATATGCTACTTACTATCTACACGCAATCACCCAAAAGTAAATACACACAACACACTGACTATATACACAACACGCTAACTACCAGCTTTCACACTGATTACACACTAATTATGCACACAACACACTAACTGCACTCACCGCATACCAACCATACACTTACGACACACACTACACACGAAGTGCACCCAGTACACACTAACCACGCTCACCACATTAACTAGACACACTGCCTCACGCTAACTACAAGCCTACACACTACATGCTAACACGACCTACACTAATCATACACTAATTACACACACTACACACAACTGCACACACTACACACTAACTACTTACACTATGCAGTAAAATACAGATGCTACAAACTAACTGCACACAGTATACACTAACTATATGCACTGTACACTAACTGCGTACACCACACATGAGTTGCACACGTTACGCAAACTGCATACATACACAACACACTAACGTTATACACTACGCACTGACTGCACACACAACACACTGACTGCACACACTACACACTAACTACACAGACTACACACGAACAACATGCACTACATACTAACTTTACACACTGGACACTAAAACCACACTCACACATAAACTGCACACACACTGCAAACTACAGACTAACTATACTACAAACTACATACTAACTATACACTAACTGCATACACTAACTGAACACACTACACACTAACTATACACACTTCACACTAATGGCACACTCTACACACTAACTACATACTGTACACACCTGCTACACACTACAAACACTACACTCTACTTGCATACTAAACACACTAACTGGAGACACTACACATCAACTGCACACACACTCACTCACACAATACAGCCAACTGCACACATACACACTAAGTGCACACGCTACACACTAACTATACAAACTACAGAGTAACTACACACACAATACACTAACTACATACACTAACTGAACACACTACACACTAACTACATACTCAATACACACTAACTGCGCTCTACACTCTACACACGATCAACACACTAAGTACACACACTACAAACTAACTACATACACTACACATGAACGAGACATACACTACATGTAAACTTCACATACTGGACACTAAATACACACACTTCACACTAAGTACAGCCTAACTACACACACTACACACTAACTACACGTTGTACACACCTACTACACACACCACATTCTAACTACTCCAACTGCACACGAAACATGACAGATTAATTGCACACTGTACACTAACTGCCACACTACATACTAACCACATACAGTACACACTAACTACAAGCCTAAACACTAACTGCACCCTAAGTGTGCACACACTACACACTAAACGTACACTCACCACACACGCCATACAATAACTGCACACACTAACTGAACACACTACACACTAACAACATACTCAATACACACTTACTGCACACACTACACACTCTACACACCATCTACACACACTACACACGAATTTAAAACACATTGCAAACTAACTACACACACACTACACATTACACACTACATACTAACTTTACATACTATACACTAACTACACACACTACACACTAATGGTGCACACTACACACTAACTACAAGCTGTACACACCTACTACACACATTATACACTAACTATACAAACTACTGCATGCACTAACTGAGCACACTACACATTAACTTAACACACTACACGCTAGCTATATGCAAAATGCACACTATAACTGCACACAAACAAACTTAACTGCACACACTACACATTAACGCTAACTGCCACTCTACACTCTAACTGTGTACACTACACACTTACTGCACATACTACACACTAAACATACACACAACACACTAGCTAAACACACTGCACACTAACTACACAAAGTAAAGACTAACTACACACACTAACTACACACTAAGTACATACTCTCACTACACACTAACTGCAAACTATCTACTCACACTATGCACTACATACACACTACAAACTAACTACACACACTACAAACTAACTACACACACTACACACTAACAGCATGCTATAGATACCTACTACACACAGTACACACTAACTACATTCACTACACTCTAACTGCACACAAACACGCTACCTTCACACGGCCTACACGCTAATCACACACTAACTACACACACAACACAATAACTGCATGCACTACACACTAACCATGAACTAACCACACACACACACTCTACACTCTAACTGCAAACACTGCACACTAACTGCACGCACTAGACACAAACACTATGCAGTAATTATAGACACAACACACTAACTATACACACTAGCTGCACACATTACATGCTAACTAACTACATACACCACATGCTACCTACACACACACACACACAACTACACACAATGCACTCTAACTACATTCTACCTACACACTACCTTCACACTACACATGAACTACACACACTACACTAACTGCATACACATTGCACTCACTGCATACACAACACTCTAACTACGCACTGATTGCACTCACAATACACTAACTGCACACTCTACACACTAAGTAAACACTTCATACCATGTACACACACTACACATTACCTGCATACACTACACACTACCTGCACACAGTACACACTAACTGCACACACAGTACACACAAACCGCACACACTACACGCTAACTACTCACACTACACACACTACATACATAAACACACTACAAAACTACTACACACACTACACATGAACAACATACACTACATACTAACTTAACACAATGGACACTAGCTACACACACTAACACTAAACACTAACTGCACACTACATGCACACACTACAAACTAACCCGTAAACTCAGCACACCAACTACACACACTACACACTACAGACTAACTTTACACATTATAACTGCATACATTAACTGGACACACTATACACTAACTACATACCCAATACACACTAACTGCGCACACTATGCACTCTACGATACACACAGTACATATGAACTGCACACTATACACATACTAACTACATACACTATACGCTAACTACACACACTACACACACTAACTAATACGCTACATATTAACTACATGCAATGCACCCTAACACATCCAAAATAGTAAGCACACACCACACACTAACTACACACACAACACGCTAACTACAAGCTGTCACACTGTCTATACACTGATTACACACTACTTACACACACAACACACAAACTGCACACACTGCACACCAACCATACACTTACTACACACACTACACACTAACTGCACACACTACACACTAACTGCACACACTACACACACTAACTACTTACACTACACACTAGCTACACATATTACACATTACACGTCAACTATATACACCACATAAGCTACACATGAAATACATACAATGCACTCTACATACTACACACTAATTACACTGCATACACTACATACTAAGTACAGACTGACTCACACACACACACACACACTAATGGCACACACACTACATACTGACAACACGCTGTACACACCTACTACACACTCTACACACTACTAACAACACACAATACACTCAATTGCACACACTACATACAAAGTGGACACACTAACTGCCACACTGCACACTAATTGCCACACTACTACATACATACACTACACTACATACACTACACACTAACTACACACTACTACTGCACACTTAAGGCACTCACTACACACACTAACTGTACACTCACCACACTACTACTACACACAAATACAGAAGCTACAGACTAACCACACACACACTATAGTACACTACACACCAACTACATACAGTACTAACTGTACACGATACGCAGTATATGTACACCCAACACACTATACACTATGCACTCACTGCATACACACAGACTAAACTGTATACACTATGCACTGACCGCACACTCAACACACTGACTACACACGCTATTGCACTAAAATCCACACAAAACAAACTGACTGTACACTCTGCACACTAACTACCATGTACACACTACACACTACCTGCACACACTACACACGAACGACATGCACTACATTCTAACTTTACACACTGACAGTTACTACACACACTACACATTAACTGCACACACTACACACTAACTACACAAACCACAGACTACACACTAACTAATACTAACTATACACTAACTGCATACACTAACTGAACACACTACACACTAACTACACACACTTTACACTAACTACATACACTACACTCTAACTACACACAAAACACACAAACTGCCACACTACACACTAACTTTACAAACTACAGACAATACGCTAACTGCATACACTAACTGAACACACTGCACATTAACTATACATACATACTCAATACACACTAACTTCGCACACTTCACACTCTACACACTATCTACACACACTACACACACAAGGTACAGACTAAGTACACACACTACACACTAATGGCACACACTACACACTAACTTCATGTTGTACACACCTACTACACACACTGCACACTAACTACATGCAGTACACTGTAACTGCACACAAAACACACTGACCACACACTATACATTAACTACACACTATACACTACATACTAAGTACATACACTACACACTAACTACACACACTACACACTAACTGCACACTAAGTGCACACACTAAACACTAACCATATACTCACCACACTGACTACACACACTATACACTAACTACACAAACTACAGACTAACTACACACTCTATACACTAACTGCTTACACTAACTGAACACACTACACACTAACGATGCACACTACACACTAACTACATACTCAATACATACTAACTGCTCTACACACCATCTACACACACTCGACACGAAGTAAAACAATTGCAAACTAACTACACACACTACAGCCATACTACATAATAACTACATACACTACACTAACTACACACACTACACTCAACTGCACACACTACACACTAAGTGCACACACTACACACTAACCGTACACTCACCACACTAACTACACACTCTATACACTAAACACACACAAACTACAGACTAACTACACACACTATACACTAAATGCACACACTAACTGAACCCACTAACTATACACAGTACACACTATTTACATACTCAGTACACACTAACTGCGCACACTACACACTCTACACACTATCTACACACTAAGTACACACACTACAATTAACTACACACACTACACACGAACTACATACACTACATACTAACTTCACATACTGGACACTAACTACACACTAAGTACAGACTAAACTACACACACTACACACTAATGGCACACACTACACATCAACTACATATTGTATACACCTACTACACACACCACACACACTAACTACATGCACTGTGTAGTGCACACAAAACACTCTGACTGCAGACACTATACTGCACACTATACACTAACTGCCATACTACATACTAACTACATACACTACACATTAACTACACACTAACAGCGCACACTGCACACTAACCGTACACTCACCATACTAACTACACACACTATACACTAACTACACAAACTACAGACTATACACACTATATACACTAACTGCATACACTAACTGAACACACAAACACTAACTATACACACTACACACTAACTACATACTCGATACAAACTAACTGCACACACTACACTCTCTATACACACTACACACAAAGTAAAAACACACTACAAACTAACTACACACACTACACACAAACGACACACACTGATACGAACCTTGCACACTGGACACTCACTACACATACTACTACACACTAAGTACAGACTAACTACACACATTACACACTGATGGTACACATTACACTCTAACTACACACTGTACACACCTACTACACATAGTACACATTAACTACATACACTACTCTAAACTGCACACAAAACACACTAACTGCACACACTACACATTAACTGCACACCATACACTAACTACCACACTACATGCTAACTACATACACTACACACTAACTACGCACACTACACACTAACTACACAAACTACAGATTAACTACATACACTATATACCAACTGCACACACTAACTGAACACACTACACACTAACTTTAAACATTACACACTAACTGCATACTCAATACACACTAACTGCACACACTACACATGCTACACACTATCTACTCACACTACACACTAACTACACACACTACAAACTAACTACACACACTACACATGAACTACATACTAACTTTACACACTGGACACTAACTACACACACTACACACTAAGTATAGATTAACTACACACACTACACACTATGGCACACACTACAGTCTAATTACATAATAACTGCACATGCTACACACTAACCATACACACTACACATGAACTACACACACTACATACTAGCTTTACATACTGGACACTAACTGCACACACTATGCACTAAATGCACACACAACACACTAACGACACACACTACACACTAACTACACACTTCGTACCAAATTCACACACTACACACACTACCTGCACACACTACACACTAACTGTACACACTACTAACTACACACACTACACACTACCTGCACACACTATGCAGTATCTGCATACACTATATACTAACCACACACTAACTATATACTGCACACTAACTACACACACTACAGACTAACTGCACACACTCCAGACTAACTGCACACACTACACATTATCTACACACCCTACACATACACACTATACATACACACACCACACCCACTACACACCCATTACACAAACTACACACTAACACTGCACACTAAACACACACACACTAAAACACTAATTGCACACTCTACACTGTAACATCAGATGAGCTCCAACCGTTTATTACCCAGTGAATACCACTCATCACCTAGAGTGATTTCCCTTAGCTATCTTGTGTAATCAATAGTTCAGTGGTATTCTACATTATACATGACGGTGGCTATGTGTGTGTAATCGACATAAAATGGTTCCTTCTGTGATGGTGTGGAGGATTAAAGGGTGTGCAGGTGAAGACAGATGGTGGTAAGTGCAGAAACCAAGGGACACCAGCCAGTCCCCACACAGTGTTCCTGGTTTGAGCTCCTTGTCATGGAGAGAAATAAAAGAAGAAAAAAACTCCGCTTCATCCACAGCGTCTTCTTGACTGGCTGCTTGTCCCTTGGTTCCTGCACTTACCACCATCTGCCTGTCTTCACCTGCACACACCCCTTAACCCTCCACACCATCACACTTCTTTGAGGTAGAGTGTGGGAATTCTCTCAGCTCGGTAGGTACAAATATGGTAGAGAGAGAGAGAGAGAGAGAGAGAGAGAGAGAGATATATATATCCCTTGAGTGTTTAAGTCCACTTGCCAGAAGTCTTTGACATAACTTTGAACTTAGGTTTCAGATATGCGTTGGAAATACTGTAGATGGTATGTTTCTACATATCATCTATTTCCAATGTGTATCTGAAACCTAAGTTTTTAAGCTTTTGTTTTTAAGTCGAAGTATTCTGAGCAAGATTATTAGCTATCTTCATTGTTTAGGATACCAATATAGAAGCAGTGTTGTAAATGTCATAACTCAGTTTCAAACTGAGCTGACTGCAGGTGGAGATTAATTTGAAACAAACTTTGAAGAAAAAATACTCTGCCGCTAAATGAAAAAAAACAAATGAAAGAAACAAATGAAAGAAACAAACAAATTACAAGACAAATATGATGCATTTGAACAGATCACAGGATGGCCTCTTCAAGAGCCCTGCCATGTCTACAAACAATGCTCTCCAAAGTTCAGGCCTTCAACTTCAAGACCTAAAAACATGATGATTCTGTCAGACACACTGTCAGACCCACATGACAAAGGTGGCAGGCCACTGGATTTGAGAGTGGATGGCATTGAGCTGATGCCAGAAGAAATAGAAACAGATGCAATTGCACTCATCAACTTCTCAAGAGAGAAAAGTCGCTTTTTTTCATCAACTGCAAGAAGAAACTGAGAGATACTGTCCTCTGCACCTAAAAAGAAATCATCTTTCAGGGATGGCCTACAAACATCAAAGAGTTATCAGCGGAAATCAGAATTTTCTGGCCCGTTTAGGGATGAACTGGCAATTGAGAATGGGATCATCTTAAAGGGAACACAAAAATTCTCATCCCATCAACACTTCAGAAAGACATCCTTGCGGCACATCCAAGCGATTGAGAAAACAGGATTTTGGCAAGAGTCTTTTTACTGGCCCAGCATCAACAAGCACATAGAAACCCATGATTCAAAACTGCCACATCTGCCAAGAAACATGACTAGCAAACCACAAGGAGCCCTTGACAGCTCATGAAATCTCATCTAAACTGTGGAAAAAGATTGGAACTGGTCAATCAAAACCGTTACAGGTTTGGAAAAACTGACACCTGATAATGGTCCCCAGTTTACAGGAAAGGCCTACCAGGACTTCATCAGAACATGGGGAATACAGCACACTAATTCATCACAAGATCCTCAATCAAAAGACTTCACTGAAAGGTAAGGTAATGTTGCTTATAGCCCAGCCGATCGCAAAGGGCCACATCAGGGCTGTCTTCACTGAAAGACAAGTTGAAGTTCCAGAACACCACCAATGTACAACATGCTTTGGAAGGGTCATCAAAAGACCAACAAGATTATAAGAGTAACTGTGTTTACTTTTCACTGCGAATCCAACAACTCCCATATTTTGCATGGATTTATTTTTCTTCTTCAGCTTGAAGATTTTCAGCGTTTCTTCTTCTTCTTCCTAAAAGACTGGTTCAGTCAAAAATGAGTAGGTCACCAGCGTGCATGTTAAAAAATAAAATAAAATAAAGTGCGACTCAGTCTGTTGGCCCCTGGCGCAAAATTTGGCAACAAGGGTTGCACATGATATTCAAAAAGTTAAAGCAATGGCCAGATTCAGGCCCAGGTAACCATAAATATCTGGGGAAGTTAAAACAGAAAAATCAGTCCATATGCAGATCTCAAGACTGTCGTATCACTTTGATTTTTAAATGAGACTGTATTTGTGGCAGTCTTGATGGCACCTGGCAGTGAGTTTCACAGCCGTACAGAATTAGGATAAAATGAATGTAAATGGCTGTCAATATTTGATGCAGGTATGGCAAGATTGACCGCCACTCCTGGTGCTACTTTTATTCAATACTAGTTGTTCCATTGGGATATCAATAGTTTAACTCTGCCTTTGAAGAAGATATTAAGTTTAATAAAAGCTCTTCTCTCTTCTAAGGGTTTCCATCCTAATTTCCTCATGTTCTTCCTAGTATTCCCCTTCTCTCTGATATGGTTCCGTGTTATGAACCGTGCTGCTGTCTTCTGAATCTTTTCAAGGTTATCAATGTCCTTTAGATGGTAAGCTTGATTGTCAAATCGTGCAATTTCTTTGTCTGCTAGATAGTATGTCATGGTTTGAAAATGTCTAGTGCCTTGGCCAGATTTTCCTTAGTCCAACACATTTCTGATATCTTGGCCACGTTTTTTGTCTATTAACTTTCCACTACCATCATGTTATGGTATCCGTACCAATCTTCTCAATTGTCAACATAGCAGGTAAGATAAGATGATGTTGCTTATAGCCCAGCCGACCGCAAAGGGCCATATCAGGGCTGTCACCACGTTAAAATCAACTCACAGGTCATTCATTCACACAATTCTTTAAACGACATTGTCTAAAAACTCATCCAAAACTTTGTTAAAAATCTTTCCACTGTAAAATCTCAGATCCGATGAAAAATGTTAACCTCTTTCATGAACTCAAAGATCGCGTCAGGCGGAACATCTCTGAACAAGGTTTTCATTGAATCTGCTCTAAAATGTTTGTGTCAACATAGCACTCCAAGTCTAACGGACCAGGTGCGAACCATTTGTAACTTTGTACGTTAAAAGCAACGCATGTCACATCTATATTTAGAGCAACCCGAAAGTCGAACATGTAACACATCGCTACAGTATCATATCAGATAGAGTCTATCATTACATTGACTTCGTTCAGCTGCTGTGAATCGAAGGCATCGGACGTTACAGCGTTTTTGTTGTCCTAGTAACCCAGCGAGAGAAATTCGACTCCTGCACCAAAAGTGAGTCAAGGGAGTTAACTCCACTGTCAGCACAAACCGTAGCCTCTTTTCCCCGGTGTGGTTGCTGAGTTTAGCATTAGAACTGACTCTAGAACTGCTCTCACAAGACTTAATTATTGGTACTGATTAATAGTATGAGTAGAAACTGGATGTAATTCAACTGGTAATGCAGATAATGTGTAAAGACTCTGTCTGTGTGTGTGTGTGTGTGTGTGTGTGTGTGCGTGTGTGTGCGCGCATGTGCAGTGTGTGTGTGTGTGTGTGTGTGTTTTCAGGTATTCACATTTGAGGTAAGGTAAGGTAATGTTGCTTAAAGCCCAGCCGACCGCAAAGTGCCATATCTGACAGTCACCACGTTGAAGTCAACTCACAAGTCACAACTCACCACGTTGAAGTCAACTCACAATTCACACAACTCTTTAAAAGACGTCTTCTAAAAACCCACCCGATGTTTTGTTAAAATTCTTTCCACTATAAACTCTCAGATCCCATGAAAAATGTTAATCTCTTTCAAGAATTCAAAGATCGCATCAGGTGGAACATCTCTGAACAAGGTTTTCATGGAATCTGCTTTAAAATGTTTGTGTCTCACATCATGCAAGTCCCAACATTCTAAAAGAATATGTTTCATTGTGAGTGGCACATGACATGGAATGCACCACGGAGCTTCTTCACTCTTTAAAAGGTATGAATGAGTAAAATACGAATGGCCGGTGTGCAGCCAGCATAGAACTGTTTCTTCTTCTTAGCGACCACCAGGGGTGGATGAGAGGAACCCTCTTAGGTTTGGATGGATCTGAAAGAGTTTGTTATCCATCTGTGTATTTCAATCGGCCTGCCAGAGGTCTCTGACGTAATCATTAACTTTTGGTTTTGATCTGTATAGGGGATATACATGTTAGACAGTTTTCCCTGTTGTGGCATTCTTGGCCAAACGATCAGCACCTTCACATATCTTTTCACAGACTACTTAGGTGTGTTGCCAAGTCTGTGCCATCCCATGTCAGGTGTTGCACAAAGATTAAAGTGCAACTAATGTTGAACATAGCAGTGACTGTGGTCTACCTTTTGCTTGCAACAGCAACTTTCTTTGCTGCCAGCTCATTGACTTGCCTTGTGGATGTCTTAAGGTACAGCAACATTGCCTGTTTTAGCAGGCAAACCTACAAGATCGAGGGGACCTACATGCTGCTTGCAGTGAGGAATGAATGGAAGAAATGCCAGAATCACTTTTTCATGACTAGAAGAGACACAGCTGTCAAGCTGGCAGGAGGTGGGAGCTCCATGTCATTGTGCTAATTACTGTGGCTACACATTGATGGATGCAATACTATACAGCAACAGCTAAAGTTCACTATGTTGAGCTTTTTTCTTGGCATTTGAAAATCCACAAACTAATTTCTAACAGATACTGAAACAAAACATGCAATCTGAATGTAAAGAGAGAGCAAAAAATCTTAAATAGTTTTACCATATTTTCTCTGCTGTGAAAATGAAGCTCCTGCTATATGGGGTAAGGAAGCCGAAAGAAACAGAGAAGATGTGCATCATAATTCCATATGTTCTGTGCCATCCATTCTTGTCTTTACAGATTAATATATCTGCGTCTATGGCCATTTGGTTGTGTTGAAATGCAGTTATCCTATGCACTATTTTACACACACACACACACACACACAGAGAGTATGCAATTAGGCCAGGCAGAGATGAGGAAAGTGGAACAATGTGTGTGTCACAGAGGGAATGAGATGCTGGAAAATGCAAGCAAAAATCACAAAGTACAGCAGTAAATAACAATTCTTGTTTACTGACATTACAAAGAAAAAACTTAGTGTGCATGACATTGATTAAATTATGAAACCATGCATCTAAGAAAGTGAAATTTGACAGCAAATTACAAGAACAAAGATTGTCAAAAACTGTGAGAGAACTCGTAAAAGTTTGCGTAAATCAGTCTGCAATCATGAAAAAGAAACAAACCACATTTGAAAGTACATATGTTCAGTTTTCTTTTGCTTGACATTGTTCAAATGCAGAGCTCATTGAAAAACAACAGCAAAATCTCACCAACACAAAAAAATTCTCTAAGCAAGGTGAATAAAATCCAGAACAAAACAAAATCAAATCCACTCATAAATTTCAAATGACTGTCACATATTGATTCACGGAAAAATCATAAATATAACAGCTAATCAAATGCAAAGGAGAAGTGTCAAATCAAAACACAACACTTCGTTCATAACACATCCACAAAAAAAAAAAAAACAGGCAACAGATGTTATGAAAAAAGAAAGAAAAAAAACTTTATAACATCTGAAAGGAAATAACTTATTTTATCTAGTAATTATATCATATTCTTAAAAAATGTAAGCTTAGTCCAAACACATTCAGTGAATTCTGTAAACGTTTCTCATCTTGGAAATAAATGCTGTTTGCTTTTTTTGTTCCCAAAGATGAGGAAAGATGTCTGCTCTGATTTACTGAATTTGAATAATGTGATTTAAATAAAAAGGGGTTTGGTTGGGTTAAATACATACATGTATTTCCATACCTCTATCATTCAATGCAAGTTCTATGAAAACGCATTTGGAAATGCATTCCACTGCTCCAAAGTGTCACTGTTATTTATGTGACCCTCTATGATTTCATTTATTGGGTAAACTTTGACTGACATTCATATTCTGCAACAATCAAAATCAAAGGTACCAAGATAAAGAATGCAAAAGGGTCAAAATAAACAATAAAACAAAAAAAGAATACCTACAGAATTATTCAAATACACATAACTTTACGCATGCATGCAAGCACACTGCATACCCACATTCATTACAAAAATTTATGCATGATACATACATGTGAATATGCAAGTACTTGTGTATGTGATAGATACACATGTACACACACACACCAGTACATGAATATCTATTTGTATGCAAAAACATGGTAACTGTGGACCAAAAGAATGCTGTTTGCTGTAATCAGTTTGTACAGACAACACAGACTGATATGAAAACTTAGTTCAGTTTTTCTCACATTTACATGTGAATAGACCGACGGAAAACAAGCAGTTCATACTGAAATAAATACACAAATGACCATTAGTCAGACAAGTTCTTGGCAATGTTTAAAAAGCAAAAGTTATTAAAATCCCTTGCTGACTTGACCCCTGAATCCCTTCCTAACAAGATAATAAAGACCCCTCACTGAACACAAAGTGAACAAATGAAAATTAGACTGCTAACTGGGACTTACTCTCCTAATAAAGTCAAAAGTAATGGGCATCAATAATGCTGAGGCTTCCTAACAAGATAATAAAGCACCATATCAATCACTGCACATTTTAACACAAAGTGGCAAGGAAATGAAAATTAGACTGCTAACTGGGACTTACTCTCCTAATAAAGTCAAAAGTAATGGGCATCAATAATGCTGCTTAAAAAAATTCAGAACATACAAACAATGGTCCTCTGTCTTAATTTATTTTCCTATTGTCTGGGACTAACCAGCTTCATTGAACATCATCTTGAAACTGTCACAGCACCTGACTGCAGGATGTATATAGCTTCTGGAACAGCTAAATTTCATTTTTAGTTCACAAGCATAAGCAACATTTTGTTCACCAACACGAGCAGCACTCCCCTCACTGGTTTTCTCTATGTGTAATAAACAAACTTAACATTGCTACAGCATCCACTAATTTTCCTCAAAATGCAAACAAGCTAAAAATATTTGGTGATTCAACAATAAAAAAGAAAAAAACAAAATAAATCACAATACACAAAAAAATTTGTTAAAATGATATCACTATAGGTGTCAAAGTGATGATTGAATCAAACTGACATGCATACATATAGACTTGTCTCATGTGCATGTAATCCTGTGTGGAGTTCACATTCTGAACATCAATATCTCTGGCACACTGTTGGAGATCAAGGGTAATCACAACAAATACCATATAGCCTGAATATTTTTTTCAACCCGACGAAAAAGCAGAAGAGCACACAAAACAAAGTGTGAAGTAACGCACTTTTAATGCACGACACAAAACAAGACAAGAAATTTTCGGCAATAAGCCTTCCTCAGCGACAAAACAATAAAAAACAGTACAGACATTAACATGCACAATACTCCCCTTGTAAAGCCAAAGTGGTGAAAAAAGTTGAAAGAGGGACAGTGGGAGAGAGGGCAAGTTGTGTTCAAGGAATATGGCACGAGGAAAGAGGGTAGAGAGAAGCAAGGAGGAGGAAAAGAGAGAGAGAGAGAGAGAGAGAATGAAAGTAGAGGAAGAGTGGAGAGTGAGAGAGAAGAGGGGGGGGGGGTGGGGGGGGGGGGGGGGGGGGGATGGTGGTGTGGTGTGGAGGGGGAGAGAAGGGGGTCAGCCGCCTAAAGCACCCAACCCAAGTCTGACCCTAGGGTAGGTTGCCCTACCCAAGCACCAAGGGGTGTGAGGGAAAATGGGAGAACCCCGAGAAAAAACCCTCGCCAGACGCAGCTAGGAGCTGCAGGACTCGCCCCCCCCCCCCCCCCCCCCCCCAACCCCAATGCGCATGGGCACAACCACACACACACAACCACACACACACACAACCACACACACACATACATGCAAGTGCGCATGTGTGCGCGCTCCAACACACATGCACACACACATACACACACCAATGCGCACACACACAACCACACAAATACCTATATATATATATATATACCAAAAAAAAAAAACTGTGGGGGGGTTACAATGGAGAGTAAATGAGTAAATGTACAAATAAGGCATACATTAAAAAGTTTGGGTCAAGAATAGGGAGGTAGGTGGTGCTATGGTGATGCAACAGAAAAAGGGCAAAAATAAGAGCATTAACGCAAAAGATAGATATGAGGTCATGATGAGAGGCGCTAACAACACTCTCAATGGCAAAAAAAAAAAAAAAAAAAAAAAAGCCTCAGGAGGTCCCGTAGAAGGGTCCTACTAGAGGGTACATATTGTATATTTCATTATTGTGTTTTCTCTTGTTCATGTCTTTCATATGCAACACACCACTACACACAATCACACCCTCCCCCCCCTTCACTCTCCTTCCCCTCCCTGTCCTCTCTCTCTCTCTCTCACTCTCCACTCTTTCCTCTCTCTTTCATTCTCTCTCCCCCCCCCCCCCCCCCCCCCCCCCCCTCTCTCTCTCTCTCCTTTTCCTCCTCCTCGCTTCTCTCTACCCTCTTTCCTCGCTTCTCTCTACCCTCTTTCCTCGTGCCATATTCCTCGAACACAACTCAGCCTCTCTCCCACTGTCCCCCTCTTTAACTTCATTCACCACTTTGGCTTCACAAGGGGAGTATTGCGCATGTTAATGTCTGTACTGTTTTTATTGTTTTGTCGCTGAGGAAGGCTAGTTGCCGAAAATTTCTTGTCTTGTTTCGTGTTGTGCATTAAAAGTGCATTACTTCACACTTGTTTTGTGTGTGCTCTTCTGCTTCTTCGTCGTGTTCCGGTAACGCTGCAGTTTGTTTCATTTGACTTTGTACTATATTTTTCAAGAGTTTATACAACCACTTGCTAACAGGGGATTTACAGTATGGCATGAGTCGCTACAAGCTAACCTGCACTCCTAAATCTGCAGGTGTAACAAACATAGCAAGCCATGCCATCCTTTTGAATTCCCCCAGCTGTTAGCAAATATAGTCCCCTAACCAAAGTGATTGCAATTTATCTCACAAGCCATTAAGTACTGCAACAGAGCTTACTGACCACAAATAACATGCATGCCAGATGATGTTTTCAATCTTGTAATGTAGTTAGATGCAACTTGTGGCCATGGTGGAATTCCATCACTTTGATCAAGCTTGATTGAGAAAGTGAGTGTTTTCTCCTTAGGCTGCAGGCATTCTGCACGTGTGATATACTGAAGGTAAAGATCACAACCAAAGCAAAAACTGCACTTCAAAATTAGTAGATGTATGAAAAAGCTTGTGAAATATGCAAAGGTGGTATTCACATCATTCCCGAACAGAATCATAATAGCACTTTCTTCCTCATAATGCCACTATTCTGTTCTATGTTGAAAAAGCATTAAAAGCAGAGATGATACTGATCTGGTGATCTTAAGGTCATGAGTGTGTAACACTACATCACATTAAGAGATCTTGAGGTAAAGAAAAGTTTTGTATGCAGCAGCGTGGAAAGGATTGGCATTATACAAGGAAAACAAGGTCAAAACTCAAGGACTAACACATTCACAACAGTCCTTCTTATGGGTACCTTGCTTGTGAACTCACACAGGTCTACAGCTCATAGTTGGCCAACAGCTCTGGGGCTGCTACAGGTATAAATGAATAACAGAGGGAACAAGTAGCACACGAGTGGTGCCAATCAGAGTGGACATAAAATGGAGAATTATGCGAACCATCATTAAGCACATTGTAAAAAATTCTGGGCAGAAGCGAGTCTGGTAACAATTAAGTATGGATGTCAAAATCGTGGCTTCTTTCACACCAATTAGAAAAATTAAAAAGCAGCATTATGAAGGATTTTTACAAAGCAATATTTAATCTAAGGATTTCTTTCTTAATACGAAAATGTGTTTTACAATGCAAAGACAATGAATGTATATACATATGCTCAAATGGGGCAGGAAAAAACTATTTGTTGAAGATTTATTAGCACACACCTGTCATATTATTATATTTGTAATCAAATGTTTCTGTTTTATGTGAAATGTCACATTATATAAGCAATATTAAACATTTCCATTTTTTAAAAATGTAATTTTAAGTGTATCATACATTTTCAAGAAAAAAAAATGTATATTATCATGAACTGCTGGAAACTGCTGCAATGCATTAAATTTCAAAAGGATAGGAGCACACTCACATCCTTTCCAATTAGTATGATCACAATTCACAATGAAAATAATTTAACCAACAAGATTATCTGACACTCGGGGAACAGAAAAATCAATTTTTCACAGTATAATTACACAATGCATTGAAATTCCAATCTGTTTGGAGATAAATATAGTAAACTATAACTGTTATGTTCAATATCTTAAGAAAGTGACTGTCTTCAGTCAAATACTGTACAAATTGTCTAACACAAACCAGCTTGACATGTGCATTGCTACATAAAAAAAAATATTCTAGTTCAATTCTGATAAACCATGTAAAATGTTATACAATGTGATCATACCATGTTTCAAAACTGGCACAAAAATAATCTGTGAAAACATAACTGATTTTTTTTTTTCTCTCCAAAGGAGGGAAGTGGGGGGAATGAACTGGTAGACAATACAAGTGGTTTTCTGCTACACCATCCCACCTCCCTAGGCCCAGCATTTTGTCACTTTCATCAAAAATACCAGAAACTATCATGTGGTTGATATAAGTATTCAGTTGTATGTTAGAAATGATCTGAAAACTTAGTCTCTCTTTCAGCATGTCAAGTGGACAATCATTCTGAGATATGTTTACTTTTAATTTAGATTATGGTGATTGCAAGATAACTGGTTTATATTTCAAACTTTTTTTTTTTTTTTTTCCTCTAGAAATCCTGACTTTCATGGCACTGAACCAACCTGAACCTTTTCAAACGTACATCAGGTACTTTTACATAAAAAAGAAACACATTTCCCCTTTCCTTTTTCTTCTTTTTTGTTAAAAACAACACATGAAATGAATATTATGAAACATGTTTGAAAAAATTGTGAACACAGAAAATGAGCATCTAATGAGAACTGGTCAAATCAAAGTCAAGTGGAATGATGGGATTGGTTTGAATATAACCAGGTTTCATTACAACCATAGCTTGTGACACAAACAAAAACTTAAGCCCAGAAAAAATATATACCACCACCTCAGTGCCACCACAGGCATTTCTTACAATCAGCTTCCACATAACCAGCTTTGACTGTGAAAACAGCATTCATGATGTGTCATTAAATCCCATTAAGGTCAGCAGACCAAATCTAAATGTGCATTTTCCACCAGTTATACAGCGTTTAGGTGATTAATTCACTTTACATGATTTTATTCAGTAAAAACAAAATATGTCATTTCCTTTTCCACAAATCAATCCCCCAAAGCTTCTTCCCTCTTCCTTTTCCCTCCTCACCTAAATAAAATCCTCCAGTTATAAAGGAATTTTAAACGACTGATACTGGCATATAGTATCAATATAAGTATGATATACTCATGCTAAGAAAAAAACATATGCTTCTGTGTAACACAAACAGGACATGCTCATTAAAATAACAAACAGGTGTCAGAATAAATGTTACTTTTTTTTTTGTTAGGCACCAAACGATAAAAAAATTGATCATGAGCCCTCAAAAGAAGAGGAGATATAACTTCAATGAAAAAAAAAGTGTTCCACAAGTAACATCCACAATTAACAATTCCTTTGAATGAATGTGTTCACAGAAATCACAAGAGAGACTTTAATAAAATCAGAAAGGTGTGTGTAATCATCTTGCACATTCATACTGCATTAGAAAACAAAGGCTTATAATTAGAATTATAAATGCAACAAAAAAAGCACAGGCTGAAAAACAGTTTGTTTTTCCATGTAGATTTTTCATTTGTTCTCCATCATACAAGGTCAAAGTGTAAAGCTGCTGGTAACTCAGAGCATTTCTACTAGTACTATACCTCCTATTTAACTATGTATCCTTACCATGTCAGACTCTTGAAGCTACAGCCACTTAGCCAGCCCAGTTTTGCCAGATGTTCCTGGCTTAACACAGGTCTATAAAACATCCTACACTTCAGGTCCAAATGCAAAGCCCTATCTGCTTCTTTCCTATTGTTAACACAATAACAGGGGTAAAGCCCTGAAAGCCATAGCAAGAAAACTGGGAAGCTCAAGCAATGTAAACAATAAAAACAGGGAGTACATTTCAAAACAAAGTGAGAAAAACAAGGTCAAAGTGTAATGCTTCTCATAACTCCGAGCACTTCTACTATACCTCCTATTTCGCTATGTATACTTACTATGTCAGACTCTTGCGAGCTACAGCCACTTAGCCAGCCCAGTTTCGCCAGATGTTCCTGGCTTAACACCTACAAAACATCTTACACTTTGGGTCCAAATGCAAAGCCCTATCTGCTTCTTTCCTAAAAGGTAACAGGGAAGCCCTGAAAACCATAGCAAGAAAAATTGGGAAGCTCAAGCATGTAAACAATAATAGAAAACAGAGAGTATATTTCAAAACAAAATGAAAACAAATGTTTTTTGTTTTCATTTTGTTTTGAAATATACTCTCTGTTTTCTATTATTGTTTACATGCTTGAGCTTCCCAATTTTCCCATTTGGTGTTATCCATTGTACTATTTCAAGCTTGAAGAATGCATGGTACAAAAGGAGGATGGCTCTTGCACAAACAATTTCAGAGGGTCGGTCTAAGGATGGCAAACAATCTGTTCCCACAATGATCAACAGAAATGTCCTTGAAACCATCAGCCATGGTTAGTTCCAAGATACTTCTAGGATTCCTCACCAAACCAGTGATGCCTAAGCTTGCTCGTGGTCAAGTGAGACACTGTGAGCAGTATTTTTGGTACTTTGAGGCAAATGGAAGAAAAAGACAGCAAGGAGAGACTAGAGATTTCTCATTTGAACAATTCAAAGACCCAGCTGTTCTGCTGCAAAGAGTGTTAGATTCAGCAACTAGATGAAAGACAATGCTTCATGACTGGAAACCTTATACGGTTGACAGAGCAAAATCTTGAAAAGTCAGGATGTGGTAATATGCTTGACTATAGAAAGGAGGTGATACAACTGTGTGCTTGGGCTTAAGGAGGGGGCATCTCAGTGTGCATTGCCCATTAAAAACAAAGAGCTACCTACCTCAATACTGTGTTGGTCATTATGACCTAACAGAGAGTTGCCAACCCCAATACTGTGTTTGCCACAAAGCCCAAAGAGCTAGCTCTAGCTAACCAAGTACGTTGCAAGAGTGAAATGAACAACAGCATGATGCTAAAATAGATCTCTACTTTGAATGAAGGGCATCACTCAGGAAACAAAGAAAGATATGTCATTGATTTAAGTTACCATCTGATCATTAACTCTTAATATTAGGGTCTGTCTTTTTACAATGCAACCTTATGTTGGTTATTGGTTTTTGATCCAAACATCACATGTTAAAACATGTTTTTGGCAAAAAGGAATTTGATAAGACTGAATGGATGATATAGAAGACAAATGGATGACTAAAGTAAAACACATTTTTCTTAACCTTATTGAAAAAATGTATCACACAAAGACATATGTCATGCAGACAGACATCTTGTTCTGTCTATGACAGTAATCTGTTCACTCTCATTCATTTGCAAATGTTAGAACAATTAGTAAAGTTGAAGCTTTTTCATAATCAACAAGCAACTGAAATGAATCAACACTTTCATTGCCTTAAGTCAACACATCGTATTATTATCATGTGCTGTGACATCATATGTCACAAAGAGTGTGTACGTGTGTGTGTGTGTACGTGTGTGTGTGTGTGTGTGTGTGTGTGAGGGGAAAGGGGCAAGGGGGAAAGGAAGAAACTTGAGGGGGATAAAAGACTGGATATAACGGGGAGAGTGCCTTTTCCTTGTTTTTTTTTATTATGGCAGAACTTTTGTTTGTTTGTTTTTTTTTTCATGTGTGTGGGGTGCGTGCCTGTGGGTGTGTGTATGCACACGTATGTGTGTGTGTGGGTGTGTGTGTGGGTGTGTGTGTGCATGCGCACTAGTGTATGGGCAGGTACCTATGTGTGGGGGAGGGGGGGTGGGTGCGGGGGCTTGTGTCCGAGTATGTATGTGTGTTGTGTGTGTGGCGTGGTGGTGTATGTATGCGTGTGTGTGGGTGTGCACACGCATGTATGTGGGTGTGTACGTATAGAAATGTGTGTGTGTGTGTGTGTGTGTGTGTGTGTGTGTGTGTGTGTGTGTGTGTGTGAGAGAGAGAGAGAGAGAGAGAGAGAGAGAGAGAGAGAGAGAGAGAGAGATGATGAAATATATTCCTTTTTTTTTTTTAAAGTGTTGACATTCTTTTCATGATGTTTTCTTAAATGTCAGTACATCTTTGAGTGAACATGAAAATAAAATGGTTCAGTCAGTCAGTTTATCTCAAAAACTGAACAATAGAAATTATTCATACAGGAAAACTGGCACCTGGGAATGGGAAACAACTCATCATAGACTAAATTGGTTGCATAAGTTGCATTTAGTTCCCATGTTATCCTTGATAGACAGTTCTGGCCATAGTCATATGTTTGACAGTGAAAGGGTTAAAAAAAAAAGAAAGCACTATTGGCCCAATCATAAATATTCATGAATGCAGTTATGGTACTGCAGCATTATTTGAAGACAAGAAAAAAGACTTGATATAATCCCTAATATGTTGCCTTTCTGTTTCCATAAGCCAACATTAGAAATGAAAGAAAATACATGTGAGGGGAGAAGAGTTTGAAATTTTATATGAACCAAACTGGGATCTATAATGTCTAACACACACAAAATATTGATGAACACATAATCATGAACATGAAAGCTCCTTTTCATTAAACTCATCACATTCTCCATCCTCAAATGAAAATAGTGTGTGGTTTTTATTTTTTCATCACAGCCCTGCGAACATAGCTGGCCTTTACAGTCTCGTCACCACACATAACATCCTGTTCTAAAAAACAAACAGAGACAAATATTTACGTAAGAAAATTCATATTATAACTTATATCTATTCTTAGGTATATTCAAACTACAGATATAACTGTATATTACACAGTAGAATGTAACATTACAAGAATATCATGAACATTAATCACTGAACATGAAAACAAGAATATCTTTTACAGTTCATCTCATAGTTTTCCAAAGATCAACCACTGAACAAGTTTAGTAAATTTTTAATTGTTATGTATATGCTCAAGTTTTATGTTGCAGTGAATTGTTACTTGACAAATTATTATGTAGCATGCAATAAACTTTGTAGGACTTTACATTCCTCAAAGCAACTAGGCTGAATACAGTAAATAAAAAGCTTGGTTATAACTTGATTTTCTGTTTGCATGTCTGAACGTCAGTAGTTAGCTCATTTACAATTCTATACCACTCTTCATGAACACAGAGTTCAAAGCAGCAGACAGTAACTGATGTCAACACTTAACTTATATCAAACATGTAATGCACTCGCACATTTCATCATCAATTGATGCGAACATAATTTGCAAAAGAACCGAGCATTTCTTCTTTTTTTTTTCTCCCTATTAAACTACAGTTTCTCAGTCAGCATAAAAAGATATCAAATACCAACATACTACAAAAAGCAAGTACATTTATCTATTATTCCTAAAGCATGTTACAATCATCCTGTTGATCATTCACGTAGTTCACTCATAAACTGTAAATACAGATAAATCAACAATATTCAAATTTTAATCCCAGGAACAATTCAGATTAAAAAAAAATGTTTTGAGTAGGCATAAGAGAGAGAGAGACGAGAGAGAGAGAGAAAGGGGGAAGGAGGGAGGGAGGGAGGGACAGATGAATTTCATAAATAGAGAACTCTCTGTCCCTGTTTTTTAATGCCGAATTTTGACAAACCCTGGATGAGGACACCAAGACAAAACCATCAGCACTAACTCAATATCAGGATCATTTGATTTTCTTGTTCCTCATGTCAAAGCATTCATCAAGGCAGAATCTACCTCAGCATTATGCATCCTTTTTCTCGATATCCATTTTTCTTGGTAATGCACCCTTTGGCTTTTCAATGATGTAAGTAGTGTAAAAGAAGTGGGCAAACAGCACAAAGTAGCTGAAGTACATCATGGAAGAATACCGCAGGTTCTCATATGTTTGCTGACAGAACTCACCACGACTCTTGATCTGGTAGATCATTACATTGATGCCGACACCAATGACCATTTGTGTGATCTGCAAGCTGGTGATGATGATGCTGATCCACTTTGGAATGTTGAATTGAAGAGCTCTCAGGGCATATATGAGTACATCACCGAGTGGACAATGTAGTTCATCACCATGAACCAACGTCCAGGTGCTGTGTGGTCTGTATAGCTATACCATACGTAAATCAGGACAGTGATGTGATGGTACCAATGCAGAAAGATGAGCGGCTGCTGCTTTCTCAGTATGATGAAGATTGTGTCTCCTAGTTCGTATACTTTGGAT
The DNA here is from genome assembly GCA_016801955.1 of Conus betulinus. Taxonomy (NCBI): domain Eukaryota; kingdom Metazoa; phylum Mollusca; class Gastropoda; order Neogastropoda; family Conidae; genus Conus; species Conus betulinus. Next base: position 126,836 of record JADBJO010001070.1, on the reverse strand, counting down.
ACTGTGAACATGAATGACCAGAAGCCAGTGACACCCTTGAAATACGTCGGTACACATATATCGAGTATTGAAAACTATGCTTTCCAACGGCTGTCGCCAGCTCAGGCAGCGTTCTGATGGCACCGGCAATGCTGAAAATTGCCAGGATGCCACTCCATAATGCAAGTGCTGGGCGTAAGTTATATCGGGGCCGCGTCTTCATGTACACTTGACCACCAAAAACGACCACCACTATGTAGATGGCCGAGTACATAAAACTGTCTGTCCATCGGTCCAGCATATACTTCCAGAATGCCGGCTCATTCCAGTTCTTTTCAAAGGAAAATACATAAGAATAATTATGCACCCCTTCACGTTCAACTGGTACTGCCATTTTCGCTGTTTCTAAATGCACGATGCCAACTCTGTATGAAAATTAACGATGCAAGATAGTCTCAGCCAGTTTGTATCCAATATAACCGCATGCAGACTCTCATGCCGCAAGGTGCGGGACCTGCGGGTAGGCAGGCCCATAGGCCAAGCGATAAGAAAAAGTGTCCTTGATTGGCTGACCTTATGAACTGATCGTACTGACCAATCAGCGACGCAGAAAGAAATGCGAAAGATGGAGTCGCAAGAGATAAGCTACGGAGGCTAAGACAAAGTAAGTTACGTGCATAGTGCGAACGAGTCCTGAATGAAGATTACTGTTTAAAACCAAAGCAAAAACAGTCAGTAGATGGCCAGTTTAGCAGCTCTCCAGAGCAAAGTACGGATCAGCATGAAAGAAAGACACATCTGCAGCGGATCCGAAGGCATTCACTGATCACAGTCGCACTGACATTTTGTTGGTGTAGAGTAAATTATAAATAATCGGTGTTCATCAAGACAGTGTTTGTAATGCTTCTAAACTAAACCATATCTCCCACGGACTGTCCCGTACATGGAACAGAAGTTCTCCTTCAGAGACAGGTAACTCAACTGTATGGGCGACTTAATAAATAATTTAGATGATTTAGATTTTAATAAATTCTTCAGTATTGATACTTCACGATTAACAGGGCACTCTGATTTCGAATTATTTTTTAATTATACTTATAGCCGAACTAACCTTCGAAAATACGTTTTGCAATAGAGTTGTTCAACATTGGAATGCACTTTAAGTTACTACTAAAAATGCACAAAATATTAATCAAATCAAGAATCTACTAGATAGAGACCCAAATTGTTTAATTAGGAAATTGATGTGGATTAGTATTGGAAAATTTGCATGCATAAAGCAGACCTATATATTTGTCATACTGATAAAGATGGGATGTATAAAGGGTCATGAGACCCAAACCTAACCCTTATTTTACCACTACTACTGCTACTACTACTTTAATTTTCCAGGCGTCCATTGGGATGGAAAATGGACAGGAAAAAAAATGACAGCATTAAACAAAATGTGCTAGATTAATTTTTGATACAGAAGGTAAACAAACCAACAAGGAGGAGAGTCGATCAAAACCCTACATTGGATGACTGGATAGTTGTAAGCGAAGATAATCATATTTCGGACATTGTACATCTTGACCCAGTGGGTAAAAGCGACCACGACGTTTTGGCATTTCAGCTTCACATTTCAAACAAAAAAGTAAAAAACAGGCTAAGTATATTACAAACTTAGCAAGGGTGATTAGCAAAAGCTTAGTAGGGTGATTATCAAAAGCTAAAGATTGTTAAAGATCATGACTGGTCTATGATGTCAGAAATGAATAGTGAAGAGAGTTGGAACCACATAAAAAGATTTCTGCATAATGGTATGAAGAAATGCATCCCTAAAGTTAAAGTTAAGGATACTAAAAAAGTACAACCTGTATGGATGAATAAGACAGCTTTCAGATGTATCAAAAAGAAAAAAAAAAAACTTTTCAAAAGATACCTTACCACTAAATCAGATTATGCTTATCTGAAATACATAAAGGAAGAAAAACAATGTAAAAAGTTGTTAAAAAGAATAAGAAGAGGCTATGAGAAGCAGATCGCCAAAGAAGGCAAAATAAATTTTAAAAAAGTTCTGGAGGTAAATGCAACAGCAAATGAAAATGAGTACACGTCTAAGTGCATTAAAGAGACCTGATGGTACATTGGTGGTGGACGACGTGGACAAGGCTCAAACGCTAAATACATTTTTATCAAGCGCATTTACCCAAGAAAATTTATGTAACATTCCGGACTTGAGGGAAGGTTGTTATTCAAATGAGGCAATGTTATCAGAAATTTGAGTAACTCCCAAAGATGGAGAATAAATTAAAACAACTAAACCCAAATTAGGCACAGGGTCCTGATTTATTGCCACCAAGGGTACTAAAAGAGCTATGTGAGGAACTATCTGTTCCACTGTGTTCATTTTTTAATAAGACACTTGAAACTGGTGTACTACCTGAAGATGGAAAACGGCAGATGTGACAGCGATTTTTAAGAAAGGTACAAAATGTGAACCAAGCAACTACAGACCTGTAAGTCTTTGTTGTATCTTATGCAAGGTTTTAGAAAGTATAGTCAGAGATTGAATGATTTCCTATTTTACAGATAATAATTTATATTTTAAATGTCAGCATGGTTTTCGAAAAAAATCAATCATGTGTCACACAGCTGTTGGAGGTTATGGAGGATATAACAACAATGCTAGTTGGCAGACAAGGAATTGATATCATATATACATGGATTTTAGAAAAACTTTTGATACTGTTCTGCATAAAGACTCCTCATAAAGCTAGCAGCGTACGGTATTGGTGGCACCTTATTAATATGGATCAAGAACTTTCTGAGTGATAAAACTCAACAAGTCAGAATAGGGGCAGCCAAATCAAATAAATGTAATGTACTTAGTGGTATCCCTCAAGGTAGTATTCTGCAACCAGTTCTTTTCACAATTTTTATAAATGATCTACCAGATAACTTTATCAGTCCTTGTCAGATATTCGCAGATGATACAAAGATTTACATTTATGCATCAAAGAGTACTTGTATTTAAAATGATACAGATCTACAAACTGCAAGAGTGGTCGTGAGTCGTGGAATCTGTATTTCAACTTGACAAAGTGTGGTGTATTGCATGTCGGGATAATAATCAGAATAATTAATACAAAATGATGGAGAATGATGTTTATCACCAAGTAGAGGTTTTACTGAAGAAAAAGACTTTGGTGTAACCTTCGATAGCAGGCTTTCATTTGACCCCCACCTACAGAGAGTGGTAAATAAAGCTAACCAAATGTCAGGTATCATAAAAAGAAGTTTTACTTATTTAGATAAAGATACTTTTTTGAAATTATACGAAGCTTTTGTCAGGCCACATTTGGAGTATGCTAATGTGGATTTGGAGCCCTTTTTTTAAAAGCGTCAATCAGTGAGTAATGTTAGAAAAAGTTCAAAGATCAGCTACCAAATTGTTAAAGCATTGCAAAAACTTATCGTGTAATGAAAGATTGAAATATTTGAATCTGCACTCGCTGAGGGAAAGAAGGATTGGAGGTGACCTAATTCAAGTTTATAAGATCTTTAATGGCTATGATGATATTGACGTTGAGACTTCCTTTTCTGTTGCACAACTTGCGAGTACTAGAAATCTGAAGGAAAGATTTTTTTTTTTTATAAAGCACTGTAATACTAATCAATGTAAATTTTCATTTTCATAGAGAGTTGCTAACCACTGGAACGAATTACATGCTAACATTAAATTTGCACCTGATATTAATACTTTCAAGAATTTTCTAGATAATGATTCAAAATTTAGAGAAACTGTTCTATGCTTATGATGGATTACAATGAAGATATTGATTAATTGTAGCATGCTATCTGACCAAAAAAAAGTAAAGAATTTTAGAGGGGAACATGATAAACCACGTGGTCTAGGCTAATGAAAGCCAGTCCCTACTACTACTGCTACTACTACTAAGCCTCTGTGCCGTATGAATTTAAAAAAAAAAAAAAAAAAAATGAAAGGAAGGCCTGGTTTCAAATCGTGCAGCTCACGGACAACATCTTCAGGTTCACGTTTAGGGACGATGATTTATTTCATCATAGCCTCGCGGCGTTAAATGCCCTTTTTTTTTTTAGTGTACTCGTTTATTGGTCAGTCTATAGCGAGCCCAGTTTTTATTTTCGACCATCAAAGTCAAACATGATATCAGTAATTGTTTTATGCTTGTCGATAAGATTTTAAAAGAGAGTTAGTATTTGGTGCACATTTGATGTTAGGAGTTAGTTTATTTCAAACGGATGCTATCCTCTGGTTGAAGGAATATTTCCTTATATTAGTATTAAATGAAATTTGTACTTTGTCACAACAGTTAAGGTTAAAAAAAAGATGCTTGATCAATATCATCAAGGTTATTGAAAATCTTTAAAGTTTGGATTAGATCCCCTCTTATCCTTCCGGCTTTGAGGGATGGCAACCTAGGTACCTTAATCTATCTTCGTATGAATAATCACAAATGTCCAGTATTAGCTTAGTTGCTCTTCTCTGCACCTTTTCTATTTCTGTTGACTGCCTTTTTAATCTTACCATATGACAGCTTTCTAGTCAGGAGATCACAATCAGTATGTTACCAGGGAAGTCTGTCTTCCCCATGTTCCACATCCACTGGCTCACCCCAAGCCACTGTGGTTTCACGTGTGTTCATCACTATATATACCAACGACTGTAGAGGCTCAAACACAAACACTGGTTATTAAGTATTCTGATGACACAGCCATCCTTGATCTATCTAACTTAGACACTACCAATTTTGATGCTGTCGGTACATTCACGCTTGGTGTTCTGAAAACTTTCTGAAGTTAATTGTCAGCAAAACAAAAGAACTGGTGATAGATTTCCGTAGAGCCCCATCCCCCATTGCAGACCTTGTAATTGATGGTCAAACTGTGGAAAGGGTGTCTCAATATAAATATCTGGGCGCATAATTGACAACAAACTAACTTTTGATTTCAACACTGCAGCTATTCATAAGAAATGTCAGTCCAGGGTTTACAGTTTGCAAAAGCTGCACTCACTCCATGTAAACTCAAAAGTCCTTGCACAGCTTTACAGATGTTTCATTGAATCTGTTTTAAACCATTGGCTTCTTGTGCTGGTTTGGTGGGCTCAATGTGAAAAAAAGAATGTGTTGAACAAGACTGTGAATGTGTGTGGGAAAGTTGTGGGTGAAAGGCAGGTGAGCATGAGTGAATTGTATGAGAAGCATGCTGTACAAAAGGCAAGAGAATTGCAAAAGACTCCTTACATGTCCTGGCCCATAATTATGAACTGCTGCCATATGGCCGACAGTTCAGGATGCCAACGGTCCGATTGGCCAGAACAAAAGAGAGTTTTATCCCAATGTCTATATCCCTTCGTAACAAGCAATAATTGTGTGTGTGTGAGATCAGGATTGGGAGGGGGGGGGGGGGGGGGGGGGGGGGGGGGGGGGGGGGAAGGGGGAGGGGGGGATGTGTATATATATGTATGTGTGTGGGTGATTGAATAAATGTGTATGTATATTGGTGTGTGTGTGAGGGCGTGTGTGTGTGATAATGTGTGTGTGTGTGTGTGTCTGTCTGTCTGTCTGTGTGTGTTTACTAAAGGTGTTTTACTGTTCTTTGCCATAATTATTCACTTAACTGCTTCTGTATTTTATCATTTGTGTGCAACAATGAAAATTTTTGATTTGACTAAGGCATGGTTGTTACTGACTGTTCTGTTATTTTTATGTTAATTAATTTATTATTCATGTGTGTGTGAGCGCATGCATGTGAGTAAATGTGTGTGTGTGCATGCGTATGAGTGTGCGTGCATGTATGTGTGTGTGTGTGAGTGTGTGATCTGACTATTTTTTATGTGTTTTGCTATTATTTACCAGTATACATGTATTTTAAATTCTGTGAAATCAAGTTTGACCATTATGTAATACTGAAAATCTATTATTAAAGTATTGCTGTTTACTCAGATGTCTTTTACTATTGCTTGATCATTTATTGTGTGCATCATCATCATCATCATCATCATCATCATCATCATCATCATCACACTTTAATGCTTCTTTTAATCGGAATTTAGGCCTGACAGTGTTGTTTCTGTTTTTAGCAAATTCTGAAAATTAGTAAAACGGCGTGTGTGTGTGTGCGTGTGTGTGTGTGTGTGTGTGTGTGTGTGTGTGTGTGTGTGTGTGTGTGTGTGTGTGTGTTTAGTATGTGTTTATCTACATGTATGAAGTTTTACATTATAACTAAATTGATTTTGTTGGGTGTTGTTGTTGAGTTCCCCTACTGTGTTATTGTTGTTGAGTTACCCTACTTGTTTACTGTTCATTGTTTTTCATGTTTATGTATGTCACTAATGTATAGGTAGTCAGCAGCACGATTGTAATTTCTCAGAATTGAGATAATAAAGTACTCTTGTATCATGTATATTCAAGAATCGGTCTCACCATTGCCTTATATATTCTAAGGAAGTTATCTTTGTCCAGGTTTGTAAAAGTTCTCTTAATAATACTAATCATCTGCATGGCTTTCTTTATGGTCTGTGCAATGTGTCTGTCAAAAAGTAAGTCTTCATCAAATATGACTCCTAAGTCTTTTTTCTCTTCACAACACATTATTTGAACTTCTTGATCCCCAACTTTCATACTGTAATTCAATTTAGGGTTTCTGTTGCCAATATGTAATACTTTGATTTGGATGCATTGAAGTACAAATTCCATGTGTTAAACCATCGAGTAGCTCAATGTCGCTTTGCATTGTAAGGTGTTTAGATGGTGAATTGTACAACTTGGTATCATCAGCAAAGATCTTGCATGTGCTTTTTAACCCGTCTAGTAAGTTATTTATAAACATAATAAATAATACAGGTCCCAGTATGCTGCTTTAGGGAATTCCACTAATGACATCAGCATTACCAGAAACAGAAGAGCCCAACTCTAACATTCTGGTTTCTGTCTCTCAAGAAGTCGCAAGAACACACAACACACACACACACACACACACACACACACACACACACACACACACACACACACACAAAGTTCAGAATAGTGCCGCCCCCGTCTGATCTTCCGCTCCTCTAGATCTGATCACATATCACCAGTTCTGTCATCCCTACACTGGCTCCTTATTCAGTCTCGCATTGATATAAAATTTCCCCTCTGGTTTTCAAATCACTGAATAATCTGGCTCCCTCCTACTTCTCTGACCTCCTTCATCTCTATGTTCCGTCTCGGAACTTACGCTCATCCACCGATTCTTGTCTGCTTCGGTTTCCCTGTGCTCACCAGAAAACTTCAGGCCAATGATCTTTCTCTTAACTGGCACTTGCTCTGTGGAATGGTCTTCCTTCTTCTCTGCGTAACAGGGACTCTTTAAAGACTTTTAAAAACCGCCCCAACGCACACACAACTCGGCCAGGAGACCCTTTCGGGGAATCATGCCGGTCCCAAACCAGATAAAGGAGGAGGATTTGGTATGGGGCCAGCTACCCTACCCCATAAAACAAACCCACAGCTACAAAATGCCAACCAAAGAACAAATCGACACCTCAGCCCTGGGAAGGGATGGGTCTCAACAAGAAGATGTATGACGCCATGTGGTGAAAGCCTGAAATATCAGGAAGCCACAAAGCCAACTGCCTTCTTTCAACCAGGGTAGCCAACATCAGAACATGGAATGTCAGGACCATGTATGAGAAAGGAAAGACATTCCAAGTAGCATCAGAGATGAAGAACTACTACAACCAAACCCTGCTTGGAGTCAGTGGAACCTGCTGGACACAGTCTGGACAGAAACGATTGACCTGGGGAAAAGATGATGCTGCTGCACTCAGGAAGGACGTGAAGAGGACAATGCCCCCCATACTCAAGGAGTTGCATTGATGTTGTCTAGAACAGCTCAGAGAGCGCTTATTGGGTGGGAAGCTCATGGCCGAAGATTCATCACGGCATCCTTCAGAACCAAGAAGAAGACGATTAACATGAATGTAATACAGTGCTATGCTCCTACAAATGACGGTGAGGAAAACTGACAAGGACCAGTTCTACGATAGACTGCAGTCCATCATAGAAAAGTACCCTGAGAGAGATATCACCATCCTGATGGGGGACTTTAATGCCAAGATCGGAAAGGACAACACTGGGTATGAGACCATCATGGGAAGCCATGGACTGGGGGACATGAATGAGAATGGTGAACGACTGGCAGACCCATGTGTACTCAACAACTTTGTCATCAGTGGCAGTGTTTTCCCCCACAAGAACATCCACAAGACCACCTGGGTTTCACCACCAGACCACACAACAGAAAACCAGATTGACCACATCTGCATCAATAAGAAATTCAGAAGATCCATGCAGGATGTGAGGGCAAAGAGAGAAGCAGACGTGGCTTCAGACCACCACCTCGTTGTGACCAGGCTAAAGTTGAAGTTAAAGAGGAATTGGATGACGACACATGCAGTATGACTCAAGTACAACATAGCTGTCCTGAGAGATACTAACAAGATCCAAGAATTTAAAACAACTCTAGGCAACAAGTTTCAAGTACTGCAAGATCTACTGGAAGAGGAAGACGGTACACTAGAGGACAAGTGGAAAGAGATCAAGGAGGCAGTAACATCAACATGCCAGGAAGTGCTTGGCCACAATCAGCACCAACACAAGGAATGGATCTCGGCAGACAGTCTATGCAAGATCCAACAGAGGAAAGAGAAGAAAGCGGCAATCAACAACAGCCGAACAAGAGCAGAAAAGGCCAAAGCACAAGCAGAACACACTGAAGCAAACAAACAAGCAAAGAGGAGCATCAGAACAGACAAGAGGAAATATGTAGATGACCTAGCAACAGAAGCTGAACAAGCAGCAAAACAGGGAAACATGAAAGGACTGTATAACACCACCAAGAAGCTGGCAGGAAAGCATAGGAGGCCAGAATGACCAATGAAAGACAGAGCGGGAAGGCAGCTCACAGAAGAGCAGCAGAACAGGTGGGTTGAGCACTTCGAAGAGCTTGTGAACAGACCATTGCCAGAGAACCCTCCAGACATTGAAGAGGCTGACTCAAACCTGCCCATAGACTGCGGGGCACCAACCAGAGAAGAAATTCGGAAGGCCATCAAACAGTTGAAGAACGGAAAGAGGGCAGGACCTGACAACATCCCCGCAGAGGTGCTGAAGACAGACACAGAGACAACAGTAGAGATGCTTTGGCCTCTCTCCAAGAAGATCTTGGAATAGGAGAAAGTGCCAGCAGACTGGAAGGAGGGATACCTTAAACAAGATTCCCAAGAAAGGCACCTTAGCAGCTGTGCAAACTACAGAGGAATCACTCTGCTGTCAGTGCCAGGAAAGGTTTTCAACAGAATCATTTTGAACAGGTTAAAGGATCCTGTTTATGCTCAACTCCGCGACCAGCAGGCTGGCTTTCGCAAGGATCAATCCTGCACAGACCATATTGCAACGCTTTGCATCACTGTTGGACAATCAAATGAGTGGAACTCATCCCTGTATGTCAACTTTATTGACTGCGAGAAAGCCTTCGACAGCATAGACTGAGACACCCTGTGGAAGCTTCTCGGACATTACGGTGTGCCGTCCAAGATCAACACCATCATCAGGAACTCGTACGAGGCTCTGACGTGTAGAATCACCCATGGAGGGCCACTCATGAAGGCATTCGAAGTGAGGACTGTTGTCAGACAAGGTTGCCTTGCTTTCACCGTTTTCTGTTTCTACTGGCAATCGACTGGATCATGAAGACCTCGACAGCTCAGAGAAGACCTGGCATTCAATGGACACCCTGCACGCAGCTTGACGATTGGACTTTGCCGATGACCTGGCACTACTTTCGCACACTCAACAGCAGATGCAAGAGAAGACAAGCAACGTAGCAGCCACATCAGCACAGGTAGGGCTCAACATCCATAAAGGCAAGAGCAAGATTCTCAAGGCCAATACTGTCAGCACCAACTCGATCATACTGGACAGCCAGATGCTAGAGGAAGTAGAAGCCTTTACCTACCCGGGCAGTGTCACTGATAAGTAGGGGGGCACAGACGCCAATGTCAGAGCAAGGATTGGAAAGACCAGGGCAGTGTTTGTACAGCTACGGAACATCTGGAGGTCCAAGGAACTGTCAGTCAACACCAAAGTCAGGCTCTTCAACACCAACATCAAAGCGGTTCTATTGTACGGAGCAGAAACCTGGAGAACTACAGTTGCCACCAACAAGAAAGTGCAGATGTTCATCAACAACTGCCTGTGCAAGATTATTCGCATCCGATGGCCAGACACCATCAACAACAATGAGCTCTGGGAGAGAACAAACCAGCTGCCTGCAGAACAGGAAATCAAGAAACGACATTGGGGCTGGATTGGACATACGCTGCGGAAGCCTGCAAGCAACACTACTAGACAAGCCCTAACATGGAACCCCAAGGAAAACGGAAAAAGAGGTCGGCCAAGCACCTGGCGCAGGGACCTGGAAGTAGACATTAGGAACATGGGGATGACTTGGAACCAGCTGGAGTAAAAGAGCCTGGGACAGAGATGCCTGGAGGTCCTTGGTTGGCGGCCTGTACCCCAGGAGGGGTAATATGCGATGATGATGTTGATGAAAATGCACACACACACACACACACACACACACACACACACACACACTCCATTCGCAAAACAGTTTTAATGGAGATAAGGTGAACATTTGGAAGAATATTGCTAATTCCAGACAGATTTTGATATCTTACAGGAAGTGAGCCAATTCTTGCTCTATGGGGCCCCCCCCCCCCCCCCCCCCCCCCCCCCCCCCTCCCCCACTCATTTGTTTGTATAGAAAGAATAACCATCCTG
>JADBJO010001070.1:41001-111001 GCA_016801955.1 Conus betulinus | reverse complement strand
AAAACTCCATAATGACATTGTCACTGGTGAAGAGAATGGATTTGTTCAAACAAAGTAAAGAAAAAAAGAGTTAAAGATGGAAGCCATCCTCAAATCACACATGTCATTGCCACTGCTGAAAAGTTTACTCTTCGCAGTGTTTCTGTACAAGAAGAATTGTACTCCAGAGACCATGCAAAAAAAAAAAAAAAAAAAAGAGATGGTGACTGACAAGTTCTGCTGACTTGTTCTGTCTGATGTGAAAAGGATTTACAGTTTCTTGACCAAAAAACGGACATGAAAGGAATAAAAAAAAAAAAGTTTTTTAAATGACCTTACAACTCTTGCTCATAAGTATTAAGACTCCTACAATAGAGAACATAACAACATTGCATCTCCCAGCATTCTCTACCGATCCCATAACTCTTTCCATGTCCAACAATTTAAGAAATGTCCTGCAGAAATGTTTCCAGATGTGTCAGCCATCACCTCAGCATTTTGTAAGTGTGTCATAAACAGAGCAGCCTTTCTACAATGGATCAAATAAAAACTGGGGAAGTGACTATTAGCAGGGAGGAGAGTTCTTAAAAAAATTGAAGTAAATGGTTTTGTTCTACAATGACTCATCTGTAGACAAAAAAACCTCGACACATTCTTTGGGTAAGTACCCTCACACATGCATGCTTGAAAAGGCCCCCCGACAAGCATTCACACACATGCACACACATGTATTCATACACACACACATGTGCACATAGACACACACATATATACACACACATGCAAGCACACTTTCATTCATACATACACATACACACAATAGAACAATGTTTATTCATTTTGCCCCTTTGGGGTATGGAGGAAGGGTGAGTTTAAAGCAGTAACAGGAAAAGGAAAAGGAAAACAAACAAGCCAAAATAAAACATAAATTGCTACAAATCTTAAATAAATGTCAGCGAACCGCCCAGAGAAATGTGGACAAACAAGTCACAAGACGAAACACAATGCGTTTCGACCTCTTAGGTCTTCTTCAGGTGAAACAAAAACGAATAAAATAACGAAAATTCACTTTTAGCGATCTGAAGCGATCAAAGCTAAGTGAATTTGCGTTACTCTGGGCAGTTCGCTGACATTTATTTAAGGTTTGTTTAGATTTCCGCCTGCAGTCGTCTCACTTTGCAACTAGATATAAATTGCTAGTCAATGCTGACATAGACCAACAGTTTACAACACTTGAGATAATCTAATAGACTTTGACAATAGAAGCATTTGTTTTCGATTAGTAGAAGACATCATTTGACAAAAATATAGACAGATTTAGGGGAGAGAAATCTTTTCGACAAAAACATGTTGCGCAATTAACATATGATGAACATTCCATGACAAAATAAAATTTGTCACTTTTGCAGATATGTCACATTTATTGCATAACCTTTCTTCTTTTAGAATAGCAAGTCAACAATTTACTTCAGTTGAATTTTAAATGTAAATTAAAATTTGTTTAGATTTCCACCTGCAGTCGCCTCACTTTGGAACTAGATCTTACTTCAACTGGTAATTTATGATTAGAATATCTGAATTTGATAAGAGGGTAAATATAATATCAGATTAGTTGGAAATATATGTCTCCTTAAAATCAGGTTTACAAAATTGCAGAAAAAAACATTTACTACTAGTTTTAATGTCATGTTGCCACGTTTGATGAAAAGAGTATTGCAAACTATTTTTGACATTCCCACATAATGTATAAACATCTGTAAAAGATTGATTGCTCCAAACACAGTCAAAACCAGATTGCACAAGTATGTTTTTAATGCATATTAACCAGGGAAACACAGTTACTGCGCTGTTGTGCAAATGTAACATGAAAGAATAGAACCTAACCGACATTTTTACAACAGCATGTACAGGTGTGAAGTTTCACTGGTCTGTTTGGTTCAAAAGAACACTAAGCTATCAATCTTGTACATCCAGGAATATAGTTATGTGTCCATGAACATAGCTATGCACTGACCTTCGCCAGTCACTGAAAATGTTGCAAATGGCAAAAAGAGTTGTTGTGCAGTGGGCCTTTGGGCTGAAGGTTCTAAAATCAGCCTTCAAAGTGAATATATAGTTTTCTCAGAACAAAGATGAGATTCGGGTACATAGAATTAGGATTTGTGACTTCATGGATGACACTATCTTGGGTCTAGTTGCAAAGGTTGTATTGAACTTTCCCATACATTATGGGTCTGAAATGACCGACACTCATGATTTTCACTTGATGACTGTGTACATTTTTAAGCTGTTTCCTCCAATCAACCGTGGCCCTACATCTGTTCCAAAAGTTTGTTTATGTTAGTAAACAAAGAAGTAAACAAAAACAAAAAGTCCCAGTATGTTGTGGGTCTGAGCAGACCTGTGCTGTCAAAGAAGAAAACAGTGTCATACTTCGTGGGTCTGGCTAGACCCATGCATTCTAAAGACGAAGAGTAAACAAAAACAAAAGCACACCAACAATGTAATGGCAAAGGTTTATACCTTCTGATGACAACAAGGGTCCGTGGAGAACCAGGATGTGCAGCAAAGGTTTATTCGTTCTCAGTTAACTTGGGTCTCTGGAGACCAAAGACATGGTGCGCGCAAAATTTTAGGGGACGTACAGAATTGCCAGTGTCCTGTGCCCTGTTTCAGCATTTTTCTTCTGTCGCTTATGTTTTGAGAATCCTTTCATGCCATTTTGCTCTGGAATTAGAGAATGCCACTGAAACCAAGGAAAACTCACACTAAGTTATACCGGGTTTTTTGTCTTTTTGGAGCAAAGGAGGAGTGGAAGCCAAACGAACAATGAAGGACTAATATCAGGTAGAGTGGACTTTGTGTGGGGTAAAAGTAGCAATGAATAGTGCGTCATCAAGTGCGTCAACTCTGTATTATGCATGAAGAGGCTTTTCAGATAAGAATGAAAAAAAAATGCTGAAAGTGGTCTCAAGAATAGTGAGGTATGAGGCTAGATGGCCTAACTTTACTAGCTGCATCCATTGTGTCTGAAAATAATCAGACTTCATTGATGAAAATGATGCATTTGTTTGTTATATTACTGTAGCATACCCCATTGCTATAGCCATGTTTTATGTGATGTGAAGTCCTTTATTTGGTTATGAAATTTACATTTACTTACTTTTGTCATAGCTGTGGTTTTACTTTCTGCTTACAAAAATTGATATTTGGTTTTTGATTTGTTCAACAGAATTCTGAAGACTGTGATTCCACAAGTTCTGAAATACTTTTGCACTGCAACAAGAACAGAATAGCAAAACTGAAAGCAGTGAAATGGAGAGTAAAACAAGAACTTTGATAGATGGCACAGAGGGCTACAGCACCAGTAACCAAGATGACCTAGAGACAAGCATACAGTCATCTAAAGTACTCCTCCAGGCTTTTGGACCACTAGGAGCAGGCAATGATGAAACAGCAGGCAGCCAGAGTGGAATGAAAGAAGAAGAAATATGGACTGAGCAGACAGAAGATGGAACAGAGCAGAAACGATCTGGAGGACGGCGGTTTTTTCTCCTTGATGAATTTGATCAAGTTTCTACTGAACCCAGTGATTGAGGAGTTTCAGGAGATGGAGAAATCTTCCACTGGTCAAGACATTGCCACTTCCATGAATGTTAACAACCAGAGTGGTGTTGCAAATGTGCCTACAGGTAACTTACATTTCAGCCTTGTTTTATTTTTGAACAGAAAATTCACCTCCTACTAAGTAATTCTCAAGAACACAAGAAAACTGGGACATGGTTACAAAAAAAAGGCAAAGAAGATTCCTGCAAGTGAGAATTACACCAAAAATTGGTGTAGAAATTATGACTGGAATAAGTGGTCGTCTACATTGCTTAAGTTTATGCATTGTTATGGTCATTCACCTGCCATACAGTGACTCCTCACATCCATGCTGACTAACCACATCTTTGTCACCTAGGTCATTGTCAACAAAGTCGGAAATGGATTCAGATACATTTGTAAAGTCTACACTAAAGTCTGAGTTGATTTAGCTACCCCTCGGCTGCAGAATTGCTCACAGTCATGCTAAATATAAATAGTCACTGTCTGTTTGTTATTATCAGTCACACTCAGTTGTTACATGCTAGAATTAAAAAAAAGAAGCTTGTGTAGAGACAGTGAAAATTGCTGCCTCTGGAATTTAAACTACCTGTTTGAAATGTCACATTTTCACACTCACATCTTCCAAATGTCAACAATGAGTAGACTGACCCTTCTGTGAGAGGAATGGGCGAGAGTAGTAGTTTGCAAGCAAAGGTAAACGGGCAAAATGGACTACATCAGGGCAAGAGTAGTAGTTTTGCAAGCAAAGGTAAACAGGCAAAATGGACTACATCAGGGCAAGAGTAGTAGTTTGCAAGCAAAGGTAAACAGGCAAAATGGACTACATCAGGGCAAGAGTAGTAGTTTGCAAGCAAAGGTAAACAGGCAAAATGTACTACAACAGGTTTGTGTCACTTGTAAAACATTTTTACATCTTTGTTAACTTTGCCACTGATGAAGCATAATTTGGTCTGTTGTGTATCACATTACTCGCTTAGGACTGACAGTTTTCCCCTTGACTTGCCCACATAACTGGCCATTTCTAAGGGTAAGTTAAAAAAAGCAAAAAAAAAAAAGCCTGAAAGAAAGCTGTTAGGACAGGGAACTCTCAGAACTGCTTAGAAACTTTTTTTTTGTTTTTTTGCTGTCCCACCCTCTGTGCCACCTCAGAGGCAGTGCACCCACGCCGCTCATCCCCACATCTTGTCCACAGCCACAGCCTGGTCGGGCCCCACCCCGGCACCGGCAATCCGCAGGGAGCAGTCAATGTCAAGTCGTCAAGAGGCAACCCCACTGGAGGAGACACTGCACTGCTGCCGAGTTACTTTGGTGGTGTTCAGTGGCACCTGTTCTGATCTAACATACGCAGGACACCACCTACTAAGCCCCCTTCAGACGACAAGTGAGCTCTCCCTCCGGAGGGCGCCACCCCGTCCGTCCAACGACAGCCCTCATGGACTCCGGTGACCCCTACGGAACCAAACCAAAGCCACTGACGTGGAGAGAGACATCAAAACTGAGATCACCATGAGAGCGAGGCATGAAGGGCCGCAGAATTTGAGACTTTTTTTTTGTATGCTGATCGATGAGGATGAGGATGATTAAGATGATGCTACGGATTTCCATTCGGGTCTGAGACTACATGACACAGGGCTGTACTCTACGCTTCCTTTCATAATATATCCCAGCGTCAACCAGGCCCAAGAGATACAGGCATCTGCAGTGTTGGTCAGGAAATTTGAGCAACACTCTCAGAAACGCATCCAGTAAGTGGATGAAACTCGCCAGTGTGGTCCCAGTCTTCCCAACTGAGTCCGCAGCAAACTCAACTCTGGGTAGGAGCCAGTCGGGGCAGAAAAAACCCACATGACTATGATGGGATTCGAACCCACAACCTCCCAGCTGGGAGTCTGCGACGCTAACCACTTCGCGCCATGACGACTGGTTGCTAAGAAACATATTGAGTCAGTTCGGGTGAAAATATCAAATTTCCTACTGTCATCTTTGATCTTCTAGAGCCAGATTGAAAAAAAAATCCTTTTTGTCCCTCCAGATTGACCCAAGCAGATGTCTTGTATGCATATTCAAGGAAACACAGTCTTTTGAACAGTCTATTCATTCACAAAATAATTCAAGAAATGTCCGAAAATGATTTATGCCTGTAGGGCACTTTTGGATCCACTAATTTTGAAACCAGCACAAAGAAGAAAAAAAAAGAATAAAACTAAAAACCTACACCATCACACTATGTACACACTGGCTTGCTTGATGTATTGGCCCATTAATGTTATTCTGTACTAGTTTGTCACACAGGATAAGGCTCAGGATGAACAGGTAGAAGAAAAGCTTTTTCCACTTCATGGTCTTGTGGTCTGGTGGAATGTAGATCAGCTGGTCACTTTTCTCCACCCCAGCCATGTTCTGAACTGCCCACAGCATAAGGGCACAAGCTGTCGGGTGTGGGGGTTGACGTTGGTAGTCATGACATGGACTGGCTTCCTATCCTTCCACTGCAGAACAGCAACAACACCTGATACAACAGCACAATAAAATCATTATAAGCACAATAAATCATTATCTGTCTAAAAGAAGCATTTACTCACCTTTGCTTTTTCCTGAAAATATAGAAATACGTTATAATCATCTCTGTCATTACTTTCACAAGAGTGTGTGTGTGTGATTATATGCACAGATATATGTGTTTCAGTAAAGCACAAAGAAAACCCCAAAGAATGATAGGATGATAACATAAAATATTCACACCTTGCCGGAAAGTCTGGACATGACTACATGGCGGCAGACAATACGTTTTCAGTAGGAAAAAAAAAACTGAAAGGGGTTTTGGGTTCTTGTGATGTGTGAAACCATGTTCACCAGTGAAAGGTGGCACAGCAGGAATGAATTGAAAGTCTTGACGCGCCAGTCTAGCATCATGAACTTCACAAACTCTTCTTCTCTATGTCCAGCATGTGCTGTCCTTTCTGGTCGGCCAGTGCTGTGTTATCGCTGTCACATCACCCATCTCCATATCTCTTGCCTTGGCTAAAGTTTGAGTTCGGAATCTGAACTTCTCTCACCTCCACTTTCAGTGAAATCCTCAGTACTGCCATCAGAGTCTTTCTTGATGTCTGAACATTGATTTTGAAGTAATTGTAACTCATCTAATGTCATGAAACACTATGACGACTTCTTACCAAGCTTTGCTGCCATGGAGAGCTGGGTTGAGACGTCATTGTTTACACGTATGGAATACATCGGACAGTGACTTGCAAAAACCCTCTGTGGCTCGCCCACAGCGAAAATTTCTGCAACCATTGGTTGGTTAGGAAAGGGGAAAGGTCAGTGAGTATTCTGAATGGTTTATCACACCATCTGCTAGGTGTGTGCTACTCCAGAAATTCAAAGCATACAAAAGCCTCGATCAAGGCTCTGTACGAACCTGTATGAGAGTTTGGGCCCCGATCTGGGCCCTCATCCCAAGAGAGTTAATATTCATTTGTATAACCATTTAGGCCACAATAATGGATTTTTCTTTCAATCTGCATGCACTATATCAAATGTTTAAACTTTTATGCGTGTGAAAGAGTGCTTTGTGGTGGGCTGAGCTAAGAAATACTGCTTGTAACAAAATCTTAAATGAGGCAGGCAACAGTAAACAGTAAATAGCAAACAAGTAGGGTAACTCTTGCTCATATGGTGAAATATATACACACCCGTAAATCCATAAATACATGCCCATAACTGCTTACAACACTGAATCGCCTAGCAGAATTGACAACACAGAGACACACAGAACAAACAGCAGTAGATTGTCGTAAGCAGCATTCATGTTGAGTTATGGGTGTGTATTTATTTCATCATGGGACTGGGAGCAAGAGGCTTGTTTGTTATTTACTGCATGTAATACTGCATGTAACTAAACAGTTCTGTCTCAAAGATTTGTTTGTTGAAAGTCAGATCAACTTTTCATGCTCATTGTATCTAGACTTCAACAGTATTATATGTTATTTGGCTGCCACATCACTCCTACCTTGATGCCATGCCAGTATGACAGAATGAGACAGCTTTGAGTAACCTTTGAGTTGGTAGTGAAGTTGTTATTTTTCATCAGTATCAATCACAGATGAAAAACAACCATGACTTGTTGCTGTTGGTCAGTTGGAATGGGTGGTAGCATGTACTCAAGCCTAAACATACAAATGTTTGATACTGTATGCTAACCATTTAGATTAATGCTGTAATGCCCAGGGGTGCAGGAGGTGAGGTTAGTGGGTGGACTTGTGACCCTGATCGCAAAATTGGAAGCTGAATGCTGGGTATTGTTTTTGTTCTTGTTTTTTTTTCATGATTCAAGCAGTGACAGGAAGATTCAAGGAAGCTGCTATGTTGCATATTAAATTCATCAAACGAAGCATATCCATGCCTTTATATTTTTTTTCAGTGAGGTACATTGTTGCAGTCCATTTCTCATATAATGCTTGGTAGTACTACTGCTAGTAAACATTTACAGGTGAGTGCCAGCTGGTAAAAGGTGTTTTCTGTGTGGCCCTTGAAATAGATTCATTATTTGAAAAATGAAATTGCTGGGAAATGTTACAGGTAACTCTTCAGATGTGGGAGAAAATGAGAGGAAGAACGGCACAGATACAAGCAAGAAAACCAAGTTCCAGTGTGTGGGCAAAAAATGTGACGGAGAACATGACGGAGGCCATGGTCAGAATTGTCAACAGCACTGTTCTGCTGGAGCTCCTTAGTTTTGACAAAAATCATTCCTCAGCGGACTGTGTGCTGGTGATGTTTTACGCACCTTGGTGTCACTTTTGTGCAGCCACTGCACCCCACTACAATGCTGTAGCACGAGCATTTCCACAGCTGGAGGTTCTGGCTGTGGATACTGTTCATTTTAGCAAGTGAGTACATTGGAATTAAACTGGAGGGATAACTAGATTACAGATGAATTGAACACAAAAGGTGAGACTTGTTTCTGAAAAGCAAATCTTCAATGCTGAAGAAAAGCTGGTGGTGTAGGTTTTCTGAGTTTGTTCAGCATTATAGTTACCAATCATACAGAGATGGTCACTACCCTTGATTACAGTCAATATAAGTGTATGCTAATTACTTTATTGGCCAGCAAACATTTGCCCTTAGCCCGTTCAGTGGTGATTGAGTACATGCCCTCGGTGTTTACATTTACCTCCCAGGCAGCTCATTGATATCAGTTGGATTCTGTACTGCCTGGTCAGATGAGACACCTGCTCAGTCTGGTTCAAGAGCGCACTTCGACATGCTAACATCAAATAAACACGGCTTCCCTTTTCCAGGGAAAGGTAACTGGGTTTCTTTCTAGTTGTAATTTGCATTCCAGGACCTAAAGTAAAACGTGCTTTCTCTTTCACTTTCACACTGCCAAATATAGAAGAGGAAGACAATTTTTTGTTGTTGTTTATTTAATGAAGTTTTGTAGGCTAATGTTGGTGATGATTTCGACTTTTGAAAGTAGTTGTGATGATTTAGGTGATGAAAATGCAACACCAACATAAATAACAAGATTTTAAGATTTCCTTTCATACCACTAACATGTTTGTGACTATCATATCTGTATGCTATGTGTTAGAAGAAATACAGGCTTGTTTCATTCATGACTGTGGTCACAGTAAGGACAATGCTGAATTTGTGTGTGTTTGTTTGAATACCTCATTGTGCATGTGTGTGGTTAGATACCTGTTTGTATGTAAGTCATGAGACTGAAAAACTTTTGTGATTACAAGCATGTTTTATGTTCAATTGTGCGTGTTGCTCTCTAATTATTTGTTTATCTTGTAGTATTTCTCACTTGTCACAACTCTGTATGTGATAAACCATCCACACAGTTCTGTTGAAGCATGTTAATTTAATGGCAGCATTCATTCTGCACATAGTATATCACACTTCATGTTTGTCCTCTTTTGTAAACTGGAAACTACAAAAATTACGAAAGGACTGTATTCACAGTTTTGTTTTTCACTAGCAACAGCAGAATTGAAAATGCTGGATAAATAAACGTTTCACAGTAAGAAAAAAAAAGCACTGACATGCGAAAGTAGTTGGCAGTATTGAAAGAGTAAGCATTTAAATGTTTTGACACCGTTGAAAAAACAAATGTGATTGTGAAGTTAGGGTGCTGACAACATTTTGAAGTTGAGCCAAATGTATGTGCTACAGGTGACATTTGTGCCATGTTCGTTTGAAAGTCATGACACTTGAAACATTGATTGTTTCCATTTGTTTTCAGATACATAGAGTTGTAAGTGGAACACCATATTTTGTATCAACCCTGTAGTTTTGTAACGTAATGGATAGTTGAAAATTCATATAGGTGTGCATTTACTGCCAAACATTGCTTGCTTGATATATCCATAAAGGATCACATCAGATTCAAATAGGATATACTGCGTATTCACTGAAAACAGACTGCTGCGTTACTGAAAATGACTCAAAATACAAGTAAACACACACAAAACAAGATGTAAAGCAACGCAGATTTAATGGACTGTACAAAACAGACAAGTGATTTTTCGACACAAAGTCCTAACCCCCTCCAACCCCTTCTTTCTTTCTTTCTGCATCTGTTCCAACCTCTCCACTCCCTTGCCTTCCGCCTGCCCTTGGTATGGATTTTTTTTTTTTTTTTCCTGGTGGAGGTTTGCAGCTGTATTCAAAAGGCCAGCTGTGTCTGACCAGATTTTTTTTTTCCCCAGGGTTCTCCCGTTTTCCATCTCAACCCCTGGTGCCAGGATGGGACAGCCTATCTCTCCACCAGCTGTTCACTTCCCTGGTAGTTTCCCTTTTCACTGCAGACACCATACCTACATTCAGAGTCCCCCCCCTTTTTTTTTTTTTTCTTTTTTTTTTCTTATCTCGTGTTCACTTCTCAGATCCTACTTAAAGTACTTTCCCACCTCTGACCTTAACCTCTCCCTGCAGCCTGCTTCTTTCCTGAGTTTTTCTGAACAGTCTTCACTTTCTTTCCTAGTGGTGGATGCATTGTGATTTCCCTCCCGACAGCCAAAAGGGCAGTACTGTTTTGTTCATGTTTGTAACTTGTCACATCTGATGAAGACTTTGTGTTGAAAATTCAGTGGTCTGTTTTGCATTACTTTACATCTTGTTTTGTGTGTTTATTTGTGTTTTGAGTTATATTTCCTATTGCAGTCAAAAACCTTGCACAGGAAATTTATGAAAGGGGTGGATATAACAGACTCAAGACTCTGAAAGTTTTACGGGCAGGCTAATGGCCCATACCAGAAGAGACAATTACACAGTATAACTTGGTCAGCAAATGTATACATCTAGTAAGTCAAAGTTTTTGAAGAAATGTATAGACTCAATCTTATCCAAGTAAAATTTCATGCTTCTTTAGTCTGTATAAACTACATAATATAGACATATGACCAGGGTGTTTTTCTCTTTGGTTTTGGTTGTTGTTTTTTAAATGCTTTACCTTATTGTGAGGAACAGGTATTGGAAACAGGTATGAGTGATAGATATGTAAATTCTGATAGAATTAATCTTGTATGTGGTAGTTTGGTACTGACAACTTCCAAATATCTTTAATTCTTCAGCTTCCTGTGAACAAACAGAGAATGATGACAATGAAGATACTCTGAATTTATTGAATCAAGTGCTGGTATTTTGTTTTTTCTTGTGATTTTACCTGTTACTTTTTTATTTTCAAGAAATGAATGCTGGTATCCAGGTTTTTCTTGTAATTTAAAAAGCTATTTTTTATTGTCAAGAAATATATATTCAGTTAACAAATGGGCAAGAGGCTTACATCAACATATGTCACAAGCAAAGTGCTATTTGTGAATTTCAGTTCATTTAATGATTTCAGAGAACACTTTTTCTTAAAACCTCATGGTTTTGAAATGTTACTTGTACTGTCATAGGTTTGAAAACTGTCATAGGTTTGAAAATCTCTTTACTTTGATTGGAAACCCTTGACATATCCAGACAGTGTATGATGTTATGATCAGTGATAGCTAATTCGTAGACTGAGTTGTTACGGCATAATTGATACCCAAAGTTACCTTTTTATGTGTCTCATCAAGATACCCAGTGTATAATTCCCACACTTTTCAATCTGGCTCCCTTACACATAGCCACATTCAGGTGTATCCCTCACAACCCCAGCACCAGCATTTCACAGAAAATAATCCCTGTCAAGCTGGCATGGGGCAAAGCACCAGAGGAGACACTGCAATGCTGCCATGTCATTTCATAGTGCCTGTTCTGATCCAGCATATGCAGGACATCATGTTCAAATCCTCCCCACTTTTGTCTTGTGACAGTCTCTATGAACTTGAGAATGCTGATCAGATGGCTCTGATACAAGCTTACAAAAGAGCATGGAGATGTAGAGGAAATAGACACTTGTCACCCCAAAACGGGGCACAAAGGGTCACAGTCACAAAGGGTCATAAGCTTTTTTGTTGTTAAGTATTGAGGATGGTGATTATGAAAATGATCCGTTGTAGTCCTAGACAACGTGACAGGGCTGTATTCTGAGCTTAATTCATATTGTATTCTGGCGGTAACCAGGCTTGAGAGATACAGCTGCAGACTTGGTCAGGAATGGGAGCAACACTCTTGAAGATGCATTAGTTAACCCTTTCAGCCCTCTTTTAGTGACCGCCTTTGCAACCTTCCCAGCCTGGCATGTTTTGGCTGTTCCATTGAAAGACGAGAGCTGCTTTACTCAGAGTTTCATAACTCCAGTTCAGCACATAAAAAGAGCAATCAGTTACAAGAATCTGTTTTATATAAATAGTGTATTAACTTTTTGTTGTGTTTTATTTGTCCAGTGATGGATGGTTCCTTGGTAAATAGTGTCTGAACAGGTATTTCATTGCTTCATAATTTTTGTTAGGTACTTTTATTCTGACAGGTATTATCATAAGAAATGCACTGTAAGAAAACTTGACTGTTCTGTAGTCAAATGTATTTTTCTGCAATCTGAAGTTTAAAGAGTTACTTGCAAAGCTCTTCCACTACGATTTCATCTAACCTTGTGTCTCTGTTGTGCTGCATCACTTGATCATGATGTCAGAAGAAAACAACTGAGGAAAAAAATCACCAGATCATTCCAGACTCACACACTGAAAGCAGCACATGATGAAGAAAACAGCTTCAAAAATACTCTCACAGTACATAGTATTTAAGAGGAAATAGCTTAAAAAATACTCTTCGTGTACATATTATTTATGTGCAGAAGAAGGCTTAAGTGTTCTAGATTTGAACTGGCACTGATATGCAACCTCTGGCTGAGCATAAGCAGACATGCGTTCATTCACGCATGACCAGAAGTCAGGCTCTGGAAAGAAAGAATTAACTGTAACCTGATTGTGTGGTTTCAGTCTTTCCATTTCTTTCCTTCACTTTATTCAGGGTAGGAGCTGGCTGAGGCAGAAAAATTCCTCAAATAAATGCCTGTTTATGGGACTTCAACCGACTATCCCAACCTGCAACACTAACAGCTGTACCATGGTGGCTGTTCAATAAGAAAAAAAACAACATCTTTTAAATGAAGAGGTCTTGACAACTCCACTGTATTCATGTACATGTATGTATGAGTCTGTGTTGTGGATGACATGTTCACCCACAGACTGTTAATGTGCAGAATTGCCAGTACATCTGTCTGATTTTTGTAAGGTAGTAAGCAACCTTGAAGTAAACAAGAAGAACATTCAGTGGCAGACCAAGACTGTGTTTGAATTTGCAGTTTCATTCTTTAAATGATGTCTCACACACAGACACACAGACACACACACACACCCATGCCTACACCACCCCTTTCACCCTCAGAAACAAAGCGTAAAAGATTTTTTTTTGTTATCATAATTATATGCTACTGTTCACTTTCGATGTTTGTCATTTATGTGTCCGAAATCAGTATGGAGTATTGTTTAATGCACAACATTAATACTAATTACTGATACCTGCACAGAAGTACTAATGATTGTTGTTGTAAATTTTCAGTTTAAATGCCAGATTTGGCACAGTAGCAGTTCCAAATATCATGCTGTTCCATCAGTCACGATCAGCTGTACGGTTTAACCATACAGAGCGACACTTCAGCACATTAGTCCAATTTATCACCAATACAACAGGTCAGTGGGCTTAGTTATTTTTGTAATTTCTCACTCTGTCCAGATGTTTATTTATTTTTGCATGAAGCGATAAGTATGATCAGGTACCAGCTGCCATGGTGATATGGTTATCATCGCGGATTTCGAGCTGGGAGGTCGTGGGTTCAATTCCCATCAGAGTCATGTGGGATTTTTTTGCCACGACCGGCTCATGCCCAGAGTTGAGATTGCTACAAGCTTAAATGGGAAGATTGGGGCCACACCGTCGAATTTCATCCACTTAATGGATACGTCTCTTGAAAGTGTTGCTCAAATTTCCTGAACAACGCTGCAGGTGTCTGCATCTCTCGGGCCTGGTTGACGCCGGGATATAGTATGAAGGTAGTGTAGAGTACAGCCCTGTCATGCAGTCTCAGACTGAAATGGGAATCTGTAGCATCAGCTTCATCATCCTCATTCTCATCAATCAGCATAAAACAAAGGTTGTTTCTGGCACACTATCAAGCCTTGATGTGCCGAGGCAGAACTGCCTGTCCTTGGTTTGTGATAATGCAAATGTGATGACTGGCAAGAACAAAGGTGTCATCGCATATGTTCGCATATGTGATTCCAGTGTATTCTACATTTTCATAATTTGTAAAGATTCTTCTGACACTTCAAAGAAAAGCTTGCTTTTGAAGAAAAGTAAAGTTCACAAAAATTGTGCAAACAATTTCATTGCATCGTGTTTGTTTGAAAAAGGTAAGTGTCGCGCTTGATTACTCCTAGCTCTCTGAAATTACACATTTTTGCCTGACTGAGCTTCAATTCTTACTCATTGGTCTCTTAGGGGGTTGGCAGGTCTGAACTGTCGTTCTGCAAAAAAATTTTGAATGAAAAGTGGAAGGGGGCCTCGAAAACCAAGATCATGGAGATCATGAAGTATCCCAGACTTCCAGGTCGTATTGTAGGCCTTCTCCAAGTCAAAGAAAATTGCCACTGCATGTTGTTTGTTCAGAAAGCCATTCCGAAGCGTAGATTCCAGACGGATCAAGTGGTCAGCTTTGGTTCGATGTTTGCAGAAACCACACTGTCCTTTCGCTAAAAGGCTGTTGGTTTCGAGTTTCCACATGAGTCTAGCATTGACCATTTTCTCCATCAATTTACAGACACAGCTGGTCAAAGCTATCGAAACTGAGGATTGGGAGAAACTGGATGCAAAAATCATCCAAAGACTTGATGCACTGATAGGGAAAAGCACCCTGGAACACAACTAGCCACATGGGGACATTGTGTATGCCACATGTTGAGACGCCTATGAAGCAAAACTACCCAAAGAAAAAACACTTCCAAAGAAATCCAGATGCCAAGAAGAGATGGACAAGATCAGGGTCCAAAAGAAAAACCTCAAGAAGCAAATGAAGACCGCACTGCCAGCTGAAAAACACAGGCTTGGAAAAACTCTGGAAAGACCTGAAAGCAAAACACAGCACCCTCGGCAAAGCGGAATCTGCAAGGAAGAGGAAGAGCAAAAAAGAAGAAGACCCAAGAGCACTTCCTCAGAGACCCCTTCCAGTTTGCCAGAACACTGTTTGAGCAGCCGAAATCTGGGACCCTAAGTGTGGACAAAGGAGTTCTTGAGCAGCATCTGAGGAAAACATACTCTGACTCACAGGGCAAAGCACCACTCGACATTCAAGGTCTGGTGTGGCCAAGCAAACCTGAGGAACAGTTCAATGACAAGCCACCAACATTGGCAGAAATCAAGAAAGTGGTAAACAAAGCCAGAGCCAAATCATCACCAGGGCCAAACGGAATACCTTACCAGATGTACAAGAAATGTCCCAAGGTGCTGGAATGGCCCCCACAGTTTTGTTGTTGTAGTCCAAGCAGAGGCATGTATCAAACTTGTGTACTAATTAACTAGGGAAAATTAACTTCCCAGAAAGTGATGACATCATTTTTGCACAACTGTGTGTGTGTTGTCATTGTTTGAATATCGCCTGACCACTTGTACAGCTTTCATGCCGTATCTACATTATGTACAGGAAATAAAACCTAGTCGAGGTTGGTATTAAAAGAATCGTCAGGAATTCGCCTATTTAGTCATCTCAAGAGCACAGATATATTACATTTTTCATGACAACCACTAATTATCAAACTAACAGCCCCACTTGTAATGGCCGCTCAGCAATGACGAACACATTGATGCCAGACCGGCTTTACACAGATGACGTTCAGTTCGCCGAGTACAGCGCGGTTAGCTGGCTGGTGGGGAGCAGCCTGCAGAAAACACCCCTTTCCCTGACCTGCATTCACGGCTTGGCCTCTGCAGTTGTGGGCGAGCTGTAAACTCACCTGCCTCTCAAAACTAAGTGGCTTGCTCTGAACAGCCGTGCCCCACAGGCTGTTGCGATCAGCTTGGAGAAACCAGAAGATCAGCGGCCAGTGGATGACGGCAGATGGTGTGTACATCCCAAAGAGCAAAACACAAGTGACATCAGCCAGTTCAGGCCAATATCACTACTGAACGTTGAAGGGAAAATCTTCTCTGTCATGGCAGCAAGGCTGACGAAGTTCCTCATGGAAAACAAGTACTTGGATGTGTCAGTCCAGAAAGGTGGCATCCCAGGCATGGCTGGCTGTGTAGAACATGCCACAATGATCTGCTATGCAATCCAAAGAGCAAAAACAGAAAAGAGAGACCTGGATGTAGTGTGTGGCTTGATCTGGCAAACGTATATGGATCTGTATGAGATGATACAGCTGGCTCTTGAGATGTACCATGTGCCAAAGAACATCCACGACATGCTCAAGAAGTACTTCAATGGCTTCTCAATGCGGTTCTCTACCAAGGAGTACACAACTGATTGGATCAACTTGGAAGTGGGCATTGCAATGGCTGTGCAATTTCCCCAATACTGTTCCTGTTGGCAATGGAAGTCGTCTTGAAAGCAGCAACAAGCAACGCAAGACAAACAGACCTTGGCGATGGATGACACTACAGTGATTTCATCCAGAGAAGACAAGATATGTCATGTGCTGGAGAGGCTGTACGACATAGTTGCTTCATCCAGGAATGAAGTTCAAGCCTAAGAAATCACAGTCTCTCACTGAGGAAAGGAAAAATGGTCGAATCTGTGGTCTTCAGTGTTGCCAACCAGGCCATTCCAACAGTTACAGAAGAGCCAGTCAAGAGCCTAGGAAGATGGTATGATGACAGCCTGAAAGACACATAAAGAGCAAGAAAAACCAAACAGATGTCAGAAGAAGGCTTGGAGACCATTGACTAGTGTGGGCTCCCTGGCAAATACAAGGTCTGGTGTCTGCAGTTCATGCTGATACCAAAGCTTCTATGGCCTCTGATGATATACGACATCTGCACCAGCATAGTAGAGGCAATGGAAGCCAAAATCAACAAGTTCACAAGGAAATGGCTTGGTGTCCCACTCTGTCTGACTGACATAGCGCTGTACTGTCGCCAAGCAAAGCTGAAACTACCACTGAAATCCATTCTGGAGGAATACAAAGCAGGGAAGATCAGACTTAAAAGCATGCTGGAGGACTCAGGAGACAAGGTGGTAGAAGCAATCAAGCCCCAACTGAAGACAGACAGAAAATGGAAAGTTCAAGAGGCGATGGATTCTGCAAAAGAAAGTCTCAAGATCAGAGAAATAACAGGACACACACAGACAAGGATTGGGGGTGACCAAAACTGAATGGTGGTCAAAGGCCAAAGGAAAAGTAAAAAGAGACATGATGATTCAGGAGATGAGAAAAGAAGACGACCAAAAGACTCCAAAAAGCAGTCCAGCAGAGCCAGCAAGGGCAATGGACAACGTGGGAGAATGCACTCCAAAGAAGTCTCACTTGGAATGACATTTGGCACCTCTCAGGATCAGCTTCATTCTCAGATCTGCATATGACCTTCTGCCCTCAAATGCAAACCTGGTGAAGTGGGGGAAAAACAAATGATCCTGCATGCCCCCTCTGCCATGAAAAACAAACAGTGGAGCATGTCCTAAGCTCATGTAAAGTAGCCCTTGCTCAAGAAAGGTACACATGGAGGCACAAACAAGTGCTCAAAGAGATTGTACAAGCAGTCTGGGCTAGTATCAACAATCACAAAAGGGGAAAATCAGGACTCCAAAAGCACCCGCAACATTCTTCAAGGCAGGAGGTAGCATATCATGGCCAAGAACAACAGTGCCACTTGGAACATGCAGGCTGAGTCTGCTGGACAGGGCAAATGACTGGGAGTGCACTGCAGACCTCCCAGATGTAAGAGTCGCCCAGAGATCATCAGCAAGAGTGGCATGAGACCAGACATAGTAGTACACTCTCAGTCAACCAAGCAGCTGATCATGATCGAGCTCATGGTGCCATATGAGAACAGAATGGAGGCAGCTCAAATCTACAAGACTGAAAACTATGCTGATCTGGCAAACAGCCTGAGGACAGAAGGCTATCAGATCAAAGTCCTCACTGCAGAAATTGGAGCTAGGGGGTTTGTAGGAACGTCTGCATACAGTCTCATGAAACAGCTCTCAGTTGCAGGGAGGGAAAAAAACCAGAGCCCTGAAAGCAATAGCAGAAACGGCAGAGAGGTGTTCACATTGGATCTGGTCAAGGAGGAACAAAAGTGAACTTCATAAGGCTTAAATTTCCCAACGAATACCAGGTGCCCCAGTGGCTCAGTGGTTAGAGTGCAAGTCATTAGTGGAAAATGAGCATGTCCAGAGGGTCATGGGTTCGAATCCCAGCCATGGCTCATCCCAAGATGGGGAAAAAAAAAGGCGGCAGCAGAGGGACATCCGGAGTCATGAGCCAGGTGTGGCCCAACCCCTCTAGAGTGTCAGGATATAAGGCCTGAAACACTTGCTGGAAGGGGGCTTCTCTTCTGAGGACTCTGCTGCCACGCTCTCCACGAGTTTCTTTCTACTATCTGCAAACCGTTGCCAACTAATCAGCCAATGACTGACATCCTTGTATCCACTTGTGATTGTCTTATCCAATGAATCACCTTTTTCTAAATATGCTACTGCTCTCAATTCATGAAAATGGCGAGTGGCAGAAAATTCCTGACTCCAGGGTCATTTGTTGATGATCCGGATTGTCGAAATCCATGGAAGTGGGCATGGATCGACCATACTCTGAATGGTGAAAGAGTTGGCAATTTTCTTCGCAAGGTTCCTCAGCCAGGGAGTGCTTTTTGTACCCTTTGTCAATCAAGTGTTCAGTATGCGGCTAAGGGCTGCATTGCCTTGGAGAACCACGTGGGCACAGCGAAATATTTCAGCACCCGAGGAAGCTTGAGAAGCAATGCTCGAATCAATGGTAATTAAACTTTTGTTATGCTCTCTCTCTCGTTCAGCACCTTCAGTATAAATGTTTGTTTTTGCATTATTTGTAACCGTAATGGACTAAATGAATAGATTATCTTGACTCTCTCTCTCCCTCTCCTCTCTCTCTCTCAGTCTCTCTTTCTTTGAGTCTCTCTCTCTCTCTCTCTGCTGTGTGTGTGTGTGTGTGTGTGTGTGTGTGTAGAAGTGTCTCAGTTTCTTCTTGTGTCTGCCCCATCTTATCACTTTGAACTTGAATTAGATTGTATCTGCCTGTTGTCCACTTGGACACAGCAATATGATGCGCAAACCAATGCCCTATCAAACGTGTTCAGCCACTGGGTTATGTATAGGCTATTCATTGACACTGGACATCACAGATTGAGAGAGTATCCATAAACTCAAAATTTTCTCTGTTTTTCTGCAACTGTTGGTTTCATTTTATTTTCCAGGCCCAGAACCTCTGCCCGAATTTTTATTATTTTTTCTCTGTCGCCTAATTTTATTTTATTTCCAGGCCCATCACCTCTGCCCAAATTTTTCTTTTTTTTTTTTTCTGTCTGTTGCCTGATTCAATTTTCCAGGCCCTGGGCCTCTGCCCAAATTTTTCATGATCTGTCTCTGTCTGTTGCCTAGCTCCATTATCCAGAACAGGACCTTTGCCCAGAATTTCTTTTGTTTGCTCTGACCGTTCTGTCACTTTATTTTCTGAGCCCTGAGCCTCTGCTCGAATTTTTCTTTTTCTTCGACCTGTTGCCTGATTTCATTTTTCAAGCCCAGGACCCCTGCCCAAGTTTTATTTTCTTGCCAGATGTTGCCTATTTTTTTTTATCCAGGCCGGGACCTGCCCAATTTTTTTTTTTTCCTCTCAGTCTGTTGCCTAATTTTACCTTGCTCCTATGGACATGGGGAGAGGGAAATGGGGAGGAGAGCGCTCAAAGCCTGCATCGCGGGTGGTGTTATCTCAATTACAAATTTTGATACATGTAATGAAATATATATATATATATATCAAGATCCTGAGGAGAGCAGCGCTCGAAACAGATCTGTTGATGATTTTAAAACTCCTTT
Organism: Conus betulinus; assembly: GCA_016801955.1. Classification (NCBI taxonomy): domain Eukaryota; kingdom Metazoa; phylum Mollusca; class Gastropoda; order Neogastropoda; family Conidae; genus Conus; species Conus betulinus. The sequence continues at coordinate 90,915 of JADBJO010001070.1, read as the reverse complement.
TACCACACTATTTTAACAGATATATATATATATATATATATATATATATATCATTACATGTATCAAAATTTTTAATTGAGAATTTGTTATGGCGACAACCCATAGTCACATGGAACAATATTGTCTTTCACAGGACAGAAAGAGCCTCCTTACACTTTGGCACAGAGTCTGCATGGAAACGAGCCTGACATGCCTACACCATTCGATGATAGAGTAGTAGCAAACCTGGAAGCAATGGTATATGTAGATTTAGGTAGTAAAATTTTCTCTCTTTTTTTTTTTTCACATCAAAGTGCTGCTGTTTTGAATCAACTGGAACGTGTCTCTATGATCAATGTAGTTTTCTCTGTTTCTTCATAGAACCTTCCAGCTCAGCGATGATTTTTCTATCTTTTTCTTTTCTGGATCCTTTTTTTCAATGTAGTGTCGTCTTTGTGTTCTCTTTCTGCTGCTGTTTTTTTTTCACTGCTTTCTGTTGTAGGTCTTACTGATTTCTCTTCATCACTCTTTGAGGCTTCTTTATCTGCAGTGTTTCCCACAGGCTTAAACACTGGGAGTCATTATGATCCATTCATCCATAATCTGGGGGTCATTTTGGAAATGTCAATGGTCAGATGGTCCTTACCACAACTATATTAAATTTTAATTCACTTGCAGCTTCTAACACAACTGCCACAATAATGGAAATAAAACAGTTTGTTTTATGATCTCAAATGCACAAACCTGATTTAAACCCTTTAATTTTTTTGTGTGTCTTTTATGTTAATTTCTGAATCTTGTGCTTCAGAATGGACTTTTGACATTTTAAACTATTTGTGCAATGCCATTTTCATGCGGAATATGTGTACGCATGCTGTTTAATGAAAGCAACTCTTCATTAAGGTTATGCAGCTACAGTATTTAATAAAACTAAGCAAATTTAGCAAACATCAAGCAACATAAGCTGTTGCTTTATATAATTGGAAACGCCTAGCTTGTGAAACATTCTATGCTGCAATTAGACTTTTTGTAAGCAAGATCTCAAATGGAAGAACAGCACACCAATGATTTTTGCTAGGTTTAGTGCTGATCCAACGCAGCTCTTCTGTTACTCAAGGAATTGTCTGCAATGATTAGGGGCAGTTGTAAAGAATGCCCCCCACCCCACCCCTCGCGCATTGCGCATTGTTTCCCATGGTTTTGCTGTTCCATCAACTCACGTGGACAACCCCCACTCATTGTTTGGCATTCACAATTTTGTAACTTCACAGTACAGGCACATGGAATCTGGTTCAACCGTATAATTGCTTACCCTAACCCTACCCCCCTGACTCTATAAACCTGCATGGTTTAAAAAAAAAAAAAAAAAAAAAAAAAAATATAGAGAGAAACTCATGGTGTCAATGCGTGAAAACTACATGCGCCCATGACTGATGTTTCACTGGGAGGTTGTTAAGAATAGCCGATTGTGGATACTTAGAAACATGGAGACGCGTTCTTTACATTTGCCTGACTATGTCTGAAAAAACCTATGTGTCATAATGATGCGCAGAAATAAAACATCTGCATCATTTTCGAATTTTTATGCGTAGTGCGTTATGGTAAACTCTGATCTGTATGTTCTTGCTTGCATTGTCTCTGTTGAAGATTTCAACTAGTTTTCAGCTGTTGATAAACCATGGGCTCAAAGTACAATTGATATTGTGTTTTCAGATGTTTGGTTTCCTGTCTGAGAGTTCACTACCTTTGGTAAAAGCACCAAAGCTTCTACACCTAGCCAAGGCCTTAGCTGATGACAAAGAAGCATTGAATAAATTGCACATAGATAATTCCACTGCCTCTTACAAGCTGAAGTTTGGTGTGGCTGAGACGATGCTGGAGAAAATAACCGGTGAAATGCGGGAAACAACATCACACTAAATCTGGATGAAGCTACCAATTCAAATCATGAGAAGATGGTGACTGTGCTTGTGAGCTATTTTTCGAAGTCATATAACTGGACTGCTGTCCATCATCTAATCTCTTTTATTGTCCCCCCCCGACTGACCAGTGAGATTCTGTTTGAAAAAACTTGTTGAAAATTTTTATAACTTCTGTCTACCCTGGCAGAACTTAATGGATATTCTAATGGATTCATGCCATGTTATGAGGGGAAAAGTGGGATTAGAGACTCTGAATCGAAATCCCCCACATCTTTTTTTGGATATCGATTGGGATTCCTTTCACCATGTACATAATGCAGCAAAGGATTTCTGTGCTCCTGTCCAGAATCATGCTGAGAAATTGCTCAGTATGCTAAATACAGATTTTAAGTGGTCAAAATATAACAGCAGCCTTTTTGAAGACCTGTGTATTTCCTTTGGCATTAAACCATCTTTGCCAATGGAATATGTCCCACACAGATGGTTGTCTTTATTGAATGCTGTCATAGACACTCTGCGTCTTTTTGATGCCAATATGCTCTTTTACTTCAGCTACCTGAAGAAGGATGATGTTGGCATCTATCAGCAAATAGTGAATGACATCATGGACAAGAATGCCCTAAGTACTGTGACAAAGGAAGCAGTAAAGAATGTCCAACAAGCAGTCTGAAAAACTTTCACTTCTGCGACAAAGGATGGAAAGGACGGAAAGCTCCTCATTTGCCAGAACTTGTTTGATAAACGAGAGTTTTCCCTCCTCATCCTTCATTTTTATGCCTCAGTTCTGCCAGTTTTCCAGGAATATGTCAAGTTTGTCCAGAAGCAGGAGCCCATGATCCATGAACTCCACAATAAGCAGGAAGAAACGCTGAAAGCATTGTTTATATGCTTCATAAAACCTGAAGTCTTGCCAGGTGGTACCAGAAATCTTCTCAAGATCGATCTTGCTGATGAAAAGAATCATTTACCACATTCTGCTTTCTTCCTTGGGCAATTTGTGAAAAGGCAACTCGCAGAAAAAGAAAAAGGATCCAATGAAGGTTGAGTTTTTACAGTTGGTGCAGAAAGCTAATATTGCAGGGGGTAAAGCCCTTCAGAAAAAAGATGCCCCTGAACAATACTGTTCTGAAGTCTTTCAGTTGTTTGGACCCCTGTATTCGCAATGAGTCGGTTGCCCTTGTCCATTTATTGATGTTGCCAGAATACTTTGGCCACCTTCTGTCTGATGAGGAAAAGGAACAATTTGATACTGAAGCACGAAAGTACAGCTTCGATGAACAATTTCCGGCAAGTGACATAAAATGACAGAGTTGACTCATGGTGGGCAAAGGTGGATGAGCATAAATACCCTGACCTCACACGACTTGCTAAAGCCTCCATCAGTTGTTTTCATGGCCCGGTGGTTGAATCCTCATTTAGTCTCATGGCAAACATTATCGATAAATCTAACACATTGATTGATCCTTTCACATATTCTGCAATGCAGACTGTCAAATATAGTCTGAAGGCTTCAAAGAAATCTGCTGTTGAGTACTTTTTAAAGAAGGAATCTAGAAAAGAAAAACTCAATCCTAAGCTGGTGGCCAACATGAGATCTGCATGGCGCAGAAATTAAGAGCGACAGGCAAGAACAAAACTGCACAGGAGAACAGATTCATAAGACTTGGGGAGTTCCGAGAGTTTTCATTTCAAAAAGGAAGTTCAGCGAAGAGTTTATTCTTGCCTCAACGAAGCCCAAGTTCGAAAATGGAACTTCAAAGTTTTTTTCAAAATCCCAAAGTGACCAGCCTCTTAACATCGAATCTTCCTCCAAGTGTGTTCCGACTAAACAAGCTCAGCAGCAAAAGGCCAATTCATCCAAGTATAAACCACAACTAAAGGACCAACCTCTTGCTATGAATGAAGGACACATGAAGCAGACTCCTCTGGGATCAATAAATGCAAAGCAGACATCCCTTTTCAACTTCCTAAACAAACGTGAAGTCGCACCAACAAAACCCTCTCCAGTTTGGCCATCATATGCAGTGTATTTAAAGCCCTCAAAACCATACTGAATGCCAAAGACAGGAAAATCTCATATAATCAGGCAGATGGTAACTGCTTTTTTTCGAGCAGTAAGTGCTGAAATGGATGAAACTGAAGTTAACCACCTCAGTTATTGCCAGCCAGCTCATTTGTGATATGGCTGCATCAAATCCATGGAGTTTTGAGCAATATGTGGATGGTGATTTTGATGATCATGTCAGGCAGATGAAGCATCCTACAACGTGGGCAACAACAATGGAAATTTACTGTGCTGCAAAAGTACTTAAGAGAGACATTTTATGTCTTTTCTCCCTTGCCTGACTCCACTGACGATAGTCAGTACAGATGGTTGAAATTACCGTCAGGGTGCTCAATTCCTGAAACTGATGACCCTAAGTATTTGACTGTGTGCCATACACATGGCAGCCATTTTGACAGAATTATGCCATTTAAACAAAATGTGTGTAACTGTAAGTTTCCTCAGCCAACTCTGATGGGCAGAGAAATCTCATATGTTGTGTAAGCAGATCTGCTGTACAGGACTCTTAACTTTGTTTTAGTAAAACGCACACAGAAAATGCTTCATCCAACATTATATTCTAAAAAGAAAAAAACTGCCATTGAAAATGTGATATTTAATGGTGCTTTAAGGTTATGTTGCTTCATCGTGTTTTGCCATTTTCATGAATGTCACTCAGTGTCAGAAAGTCCTATTTTTCGGCTAGAAGTGGATTTTTGTTCTGCAGTGATGGCTATGATTGTGAACCCCGAACAATAAGAGATTGTGCCAAATAATCAAAGCATCAGAAATGTGGTTTTACATGAGACAACTGAGTGTAAAGTGGACAATCCACACACATTTTAGCAAGTAAAGCATCCTTGCAGGGTTTGGTACCGAAGTTGACTCCAGAGATTCAAATATTTTGTTTTTATAATGGAAGGACTGTTTAGAACTTAAGTAAAATAGATGACCTCTGGGATCAATTTTTATTTAAGCTCAAAGGATGAAGCTTAACAATGAACTGGCGGTGACTAGAAATTGGAATCTTTTCACTGGGTACTTCATGATCATTTAACCCAGTCTGAAAGGGACAGGTTAATTTCATTTGCTGTATTATATTTCTTCTCAAACCTGGGCTTTTGTTTACTCCCTAGGATCACCCAGTGACGGTTATTATGGTGCATGTACAACTGTTTACTATTTCCTTGCCCAGTTGGCAGCCATATACTCTGTCTTCAGAGAAAAAAGAGAAAATAGGCCTAAATAAGATTTTTTTTTTTCACTAAAAATACAGGTGAATGTACTGAAAGCATGGTGACAGTAGTTTTTTTTTTTTTTTTTAAACCAATAAAGCTAATTAACTAACCTACCTGCAAACTCCTCCCACACTTTCCCCCTCCCACCCCCCCCCTTTATTTTACATTCTTCCTCCTTTTTTGAGGCCAACCATTCCAAGCCCCGACTCTTCAATTTGTCTGTTCATTTTCCTTAAAGACTGATCTACAGCACTCCCACCCATCCCCTTCCCTCCTCCCTACCTTTTCTTCCCACTTCTCTTTCTTGTGTCTTATCTCCACTGTCCTCTGACATCATGCTTTCTACTGTTTTGTAGAAAGCTTTGACCTCTTTTCAGTAACTTTGAATTACCCTCTTGTCTCTGTACAAGCTAATCAGTTCTTGTGTATTGACTCACCTCCAAAGAATCTCCCCCTGGCTGTGATTTCATCTTCCATTTTCTTCAAAGCTTTGGCTAGTGCATCCCTGGCCTCTTCATCCTTGCCCTCAGTACACAGAAAAACTTGTAGTAGTTGCCTATAAACTGATGCCAGAGGACATTGATTACAGTGTGTGAAATATTGCATGTTTCAAGGCAACAGTCACAATACAAATCTATTTAATACATATACACAAACATACATAGCCACATGCGTACACACTGTACTTCCCATGATGTGCATGTGTGGGTGCGTGTCTGTGTGTGCGCACATACATATGCACACGCATGTGTGTAAGTTTGCGTGCATGTGTGCAGGATGTCAAAGGTAAAAAGCCATAAATGTAAATTTAATGCACTAATGAAATATAACTTATTTGTACAATAATTTTTTTAAAACTGTTGAGGTTGACGAGTCTACTACTCCCCACCTGTCCTCCGCATGTGCATATTACTATTATCCTCTATCCCCTTGTCCTTTTTCCCCCACTCTTATTCTTATCTGATATGAAAAGACAAAGACTGTTCATTGTTTCATACAATCTTCAATGAAACCATCTGGATGAAGGTTCATACAATGTATGAAGCTTAGTCCAGATAGAGTTATTGAAGGCCACTGCTTGACCTGATATTCGTAGTACATAATTCGATCACCATAGAAAATCAATCAAATAGATAAAATTCTATCCATGTACACAGAGACATTATGCAGTGTTTAGAATACTCACTTTGTTTCCAAAAAGTAGTCAACTAGCATGTTATCTCGAGCTGTCAGATAAGGATCAGCAGGGGTCAGACGGTTGTCGGGGTAGACATCATCCAGATAGTCGCATGTTATCAAGGACTCGTATACAATCTTGTCATCCTTCTCAAGTACAGGCACCAATCCAAGAGGGTTTCGTTCCAAAAACCAGTCTGGTTTTTCTTTCAGATCCACATTAACGTTTTCATGTCTGGTAAAATCAAGTAACCATCATGTTTAAGAGAGAGAATGGAAATAGGGAAAGAGAGAGAGAAAGAGGGATAGGGGTGGGGAGGGGGAAATAGACAATCAAAGTTATATAAAACTGCGGATTGCATAAAAGATGAGTCAATATCTTTGGTTGTAGTGGTGGTTCTTGGGCCTTTGCCTTCCCATTTTTTTCTGTTTGGTTGATAGAGAGAAACATCAAATTTATTTGAAGACAGTCTTGACCATGGACAAAAGTTACCTTTCCCGTTTATGATATGAAGTGTATATAAATGGATGCACATTACTTATCTTAGGCTCATGCACGTACAACCCATAGTGTGAAATGCATAGTGCTGGAGTTAGTTAAGGGTAAGTTTTGCCAAAAATTTCGACTTGTAAATGTTTTATTCTGAAATTTTGAATGCTTAAAAGTCTGAAGTGTTACTTTTAAGACCATTTTCGTTTTGTTTTTTTTTTCTGAACGAGTTCTTCCATTTACCTCTTGGCAGGCTATATGCATAGATATAATATTTTTTTTTTTTTTTGTTGAATCAAATAATCAGGCTGAAAAGTCTTTTTTGTTTTCACACTTGGAGCAAACTTCAGTAGATCTGTATGTGGGCTAGGAGTTGTAGGGCTGCATGTACATCAGGTGAAAAGAAAGTAACATCCTGCCCTCCCCTCCTTGAAACAGGTGAAACAGTAAGTGGTCTTACTGTTCAACTCTCATTCAGAATAACTAGGCCTTGAGAAGCAAAGCTAATGAAAAATAATGACGTCATATCACACTGAAAGCTGGCATAACACCACACACACATGCAGGCGCACAGAGCATGTTCACACAATGTGTGTGTGTGTGTACTTGTGTGCAAAAAACACAGAAATGTACTAGTCATGCATGCGTTCATGTGTGTGTGTGTGTTTTCCTTTGTGTCTGAACCTCATCAGTTTTATGTTAAAAAAGAACTTGGCAATTTGTATGCAAGATGGCATATGGATGATAAAGACTAAGAAACCGTTGTTTTGTACTCCATGGCACAACATCAATGTCTTGATCTGTTCCTGATAAAGTGATAATGTGAGCTGAATATTAATTTGACTTTCTTTTTTTTCCTTTTTAATCTGCCTTGCACTTCTTCTTCTGCGTACGCAGGCAAGACACTCCCTATGTAGACATACAAGTATTAATCCCATCTGCCCAACAAAGGGAATGGAGTTTTGTGCGCATGACTTTTTATCCCGCCATTAAGACAGCCATACTCCATCTTCGGGGAAGGTGCATACTATGTGTAATGTGTCATCCATACCAACGGCCAAACTGGCCTCTCTTCCATAAGTTGGTGATGGGATTTTACATGTGTGCAAGATGTTATGCGTGCATTCACACATGGTACCTTGGTTTATAGTCTCATCCAAACAACTGTATGGGAAATGGAGTCAGAACCAATGTTAACTCCAAGGGAAAAATCCCTCTGTACCGAAACGGCCCGTCGGAGATTCAAACCCACAACCCCTGGATTATGAGCCTGGTGCTCTACTAACTGAGCTATTCCAGCCCCCGTGCCTTGCAATAAGACTATGACAGGTGGGAGGGCATCTTTTGGAATGTTTTTACACAACTGTCCAAGCTCCAATCCATGCTTCCAACTCAGTCTTCCCCATAGTCTGCCACTACCATCCCTCTTCCTCCTTTTCAATCACAGTAATTGAAGGCCTGATGTTATTGGATGAGATTGATAGGTATACCCAAAGGTCTATATTTCAAAGAGAAAGACACAGATCAAATTGTTATGTCAGACTCTGAAAGCGAGTTGCCTGACCAATTTTGTGTTTGCAACTATGACCTGAGATTTTTCTACAGTAATCAATCTGCAACATTACAGGCCCAGTTGCACACCACTCTGCAGTCATTTTCTTTTTTTTTTTTTTTCTCCCCTGTCTCCCCCCCCCCCCCCCCCCCCCCCCCAAAAAAAACAAACAAACAAAAAAACACTTGTATCTTTCTATTTCATAATATCTAATGTTGCTGTTGTCAAGAATGCTGTTTAGTTCTTTTGCATTGATATTTCAATAACTGTAGCAGTGTGTTTGCTTTAAAAGTAGATTTAGTTCTTACACATAACAAAGATCAGAGTTCCTGCTGGCTATTGTTTTCAAGCAATCACATGATTATTAGAATTTTTTTTTTTAAGTCCCCTATTTTCTCTTCAGAAAGGGTATTGACTTGCGAGTCAAGACACTGCTTGTTAAGAGTTTTTCCACATTGTAAGTAAGGTATACGATGTTTAAAAAAAAATCATATCAATACTCTTGGAAATATTATAGTTGTCTATCTCAAACTTGGTCTTTAACATGTATGAAAGTAATGTCTTTCTTTGAACTTTAAGTGTGGTACATGTGTGTGTGTGTGTGTGTAGGTGATTCATTATTTTGTCCAATTTTTGTTACTTTCATGTAGTGTGTGTGTGTATGTATGTGTGTGTGTGTGTGTTTTCACAGAGTTGACCACTAACAGCAACGAATACAATTTACAATCCATTACTGCTCGGTAACACAAGTGACATTTGTTTCAGTCTTTCTTGTCTGTGTGATTTCTTTTGTTGTAGAAAATGGAAGAGTTAAACACACGTAGGTAAATGACTTTTGTTATGAAGTGCTGTTAATTATTATTCGCCTGTTGCTTTAGTCAGGCAGAGTCACGTGATGTGACACGAGTATTGGCACGCACTGCTATACCAGGTCAATTGGACATTGACACCGAGCCAGGCGACACATGCTTTGTGGAGGCTGACACACTATTTTGAGTAGAGGGAAATCTCAAGGATTTGTGGTGTACCCGTGTGTTAAATTGCTTGATTATGTGAATGTGGTGTGTTTATGTGTGACAAGGACACTAGGTAAGTCCAAACTTCTTTACTCTTTTTTTGAGAACGAATTTCTCTTTGCCACTTTGCTTCATTGGTATTGTTTACTATGTAAGAGAACATCACTCTGCAATCTACACTCTAGTATTCATGCCTTTTTTTAAATTGTGATATATTATTCTTTGTTACCATAAGTCTGGTGTATTTTCTTTCCTCTCAAATTTATGGGGAAAGCAACTTGGTTTTTGCACAAGAATTTTCCCTCTTGCCACCGAGCAAAAATCCCTTGAGAGGGATGAAAAACTGAACCACCAGTCTTCTGAAGAGAAAGATAGTAACCAAAGCAGGATGGATAAACCAGAGCAAAAAAACTGGGAAAGAAGATTTTATAAGGTGACTGCCATGCTTTCCCGGTTTCAAGAGAAACTTGGTGCTGCCTCAAGGCAGAAAGTAACAAAGGAAAAGACGAGCAGAAAAGATGGAAACCACACCAAAGAGATGGCAGTGACTTGAAAAAAAAGCGCTTGCACACTAACTCCCTTGAGTAGCAAAAGTGACTTGGATTCATATACGAACAGTTCCAAATAGAGTTTGCCTGCACTAAAAAAGAAAAGAGAAGAAAGTTCTGTATGCTAGTTCCAAGGGAGAATTCCCAGAAGATGCCATTTCAATTTCTTTTTTGGATGAAGACATATGGAAAGATATTGAAAATGAGTTAGAAGAAAAAGAACAAACAGTAGAAGGTGTTTAGATCCTCCTTAGCTGAGGTGGCAAACAATCCCTTCAGTGCCATGTTTCGTTTTGGTAGTTTCCCCCTTTTCTGCCAAGCTATTTTTGCCTGTGGAGGGTATTCATCAACAAAAAATTCTAGCATGGAAATTATTGCAAGACAGAATATCACAATGCCACTCTTCTTATATTTCGGCCACGTGGCCTTTTTCAAGAGAAAAAAAAAAACCAAAACAATACAACTATGTGATGTCCATCTTTGGCAACTGGTCAGAGCAAAGAACTGACGTCATACATATATTACGCAAGTTTTGGCATGACATCATATATATGTGATGTCATCAACAAAGGAGAAAAAAAAAAAAGGGGGGGGGGGGGGTGGGGGGAGGGGGGCAAGTTGTTGTTGTCTTCAATTTGACGTCTATCCACATGGTGATATTAGACGGGGAGGGGGGGGGGGAGGTGAGGTGGATCGAGGAGGAGGCGGGAGGGGGACCGTATTGTGTGTGTATGTGTTATTTATGTCTCTTTGATAAGGGGGAGAGAAAAAAAAAAGGGGGGGGGGGGGGGGGGGGGGGGGGGGGGGGGGCAGAAAAAATGAACATTAACAACAATTACAATCAACTAGTCAATAACAAATGAGTAGACATCCCCTGATAAAGAATCTTGTCTAAAGTTCTCAAATTGTCCATCTGCATGGTTTTTAACATTGTCAAATGATGTTGAGTTCAATTCAGATGTTTTCTTAACGATTTTGACATAGTGTGTTTAGTCAAAACATTTCTCAAGTTCAACACAGAGATTGTTTACCAGAATTTGCACAGTTTTCTTATGCAGTTGTGAAGATTAGTCAGCAGGGCAGACATAGTGGTGGTACACTTGTCCTTGTGAAAAGAATTATGTAAAATATGTGGAGTCTTTGAAGTGCGATGCTGATAATATTGTTCTTTTGAAGTTAGGTGAAAAGTTATTTTTGCAGTAGATTACATGTAATTTTTTGTTCTGCTTATGTTGGCCCAGTTGACTCTCCATATTATGTATACAGAAGTGATACATCATCTAGTATTTCAGATGTTGAACCATGTCTATTGGAATGTTAAGAAAAGTCTTTCTTTCTTTCTTTCTGCGTACGCAGGTTGATACTCCTGCGGACACAGCCTGTATAGGCAGGCAGTGGAGTTTTGTGTGTAAGACGTTTTTTTATCCTGCCATTAAGGCAGCCATACTCCATCTTCGGGGAAGGTGCATGCTATGTGTAACATGTCATCCATACCAACGGCCAAACTGGCCTTCTCTTCCGAAAGTGGGTGATTTTACGTGTGTGCAAGATGTTGTGCGTGGGTTCACACACGGAACCTCGGTTTATAGTCTCATTTGAAGGACTTTATGGGAAATAGAATCAGAACCAATGATGACTCTGAGGGAAAAATCCCCCTGTACCGAAATTCGAACCCGCAACCCCAGGATCACGAGTCCGGCGCTCTACCAACTGAGCTATTCCAGCTCCCAATAAGAGTATAAAAAGGTTTACTTTTTGCTCTGTGGAGATTTCAGTGCCCAAATGGGCCAGTTGAATAATGGATTGGAGGAACCGGAGGCTGATAATAAGGCTTATGTGCAGCTGGAGGCCATCACAAGTCACTGCTGTTAACAGTTTTGGAAGAATGTTACTATAACTATATGTTCAGTGTTGGACCTGAAGATTCTTAATGGCACATGCCCAGGCAATGAAAATGGTGAATTCACTTATGTGTGTAGCACAGGTAGTAGTGTGATTGATTACTTTCTAATGGACCAAGAGCTTGCCAATATGGCAGCATCTAAACTCAAAGTGCTTGAGATGTTTAAATCCAAACATTCGCCTGTGATGCTGATGGTAAATAAAACTGAATCTCATATTCAATTGCATGCGAAAGACAAGTTTATAGAAAGAATTACCTGGACTGACGAAAAAAAAAAACAGACTTTTAAACTAACATTAGGCATGAGCAGTTTCAGCATGTATTACAAAGAGTAGCAGATTTGTTAACAGTTTCTGTGAATGATGCAGTCAGTTGTCTTGCTGGGGGTCTAGTGTCTGTGGCGAGTTGCATGAAAAGAAAAACATACACTGGCCTGAAACAGAACCCTTGGTACATGTACAATTGTAGATTGGATTGGCCAGAATACAGCCCTTGGTGTAAGTACGATTGTAGATTGGTAAGAGAGAGAGATGCGACAAAAATGGAGAACATTTAAAAGAACAGTGAAACTGGTGTAAAAACAGAATAGAATAGAATATGTTATGTGTCATAAAAAATATTGGTGATTTTTAAAGAAAAATCGCAGTCAAACAAAGCAGAAAAAACTAACAAAACTAGTAGAGGTGTCAAGAGACTCGAAACAGTTCTGGAAAGAAGTTTCTTTCTTTCTGCGTACACAGGCTGATACTTCTGCGGACACTGCCTGTATAGACAGGCAGTGGAGTTTTGTGTGCATTCACCGTTTTTTCATCCCACCATTAAGGCAGCCATATTTCATCTTCAGGGAAGGTGCATGCTATGTGTAGCATGTCATCCATACCAACAGCCAAACTGGCCTTCTCTTCTGAAAGTTGTGATGGGGGATTTTACCTGTGTGCAAGATGATGTGCATGCATTCACACGGAACATCGGTTTATACTCTCATTCGAAGGATTGTGGAAAGAAGAAAAAAAACATTAATTGGGCAAAGTCATTCAAAACCAAACATAAGTAAAGAGGACTGTTATAATAATCATTTTAAAGGGGTACTGGGGAATGAAGGTTCTGTGACAGTGAGCACCGTTGAGGATGAGTTAACTCCTCCTGGTATTCAAACACTGAACTGTTACGTCACTGCAAATGAACTAATGGAGGTGGTCAATCATTTAAAGAGGAACAAGTCATCTGGCGAGGATGGTTTACTTGCTGAAATGATAAAAACCTAGCTTCCAGTATGCCTCTCCTTTCTTGTTCAGCCATATCCTTGGTAACAGGTGATTACCCAAGTGCATGGGTGCAGGCAGTGGTTTTGCGTAAAGGAGGTGATAGAGAGGCTCCAAATAATTACAGGGGTGTATCACTGTTGAGTATTTTAGGAAAGGTCTTTGCTAAGATCTTAAATAAGTGACTCAGCACATGGGCAGAAGCTAACAATTGTTTTGTGTAAGAACAAGGGGGGTTCCGGCATGGTTATTCCACTGTTGACAATGTATTTTTCTCTATGAGAATTATCTTACATCTCACCTACACCCTCTCTCTTACTAGTGGTGGAAGGAGCAACTTTCCGGTACTAGTCATCGAAGAAATTTTATATGTTTCCGGGTATGATAAAATACGGTAGAATGGCTCTGAGATAATTTCCTTAGGCCTGTACTCTTAATTACAAGTACTTATATAGCTCCGAGATACAGAATTGAAGAGAGAAGTTCAAACATTCAACATTCGATTGAACAACAGGGAACTGACACAAGTTAAGTGCACTTTCACACATCAACTTTTATTACTTATACATAGATAAGAAATGGCGTGACAATTCCATAGGCTGTGTTTCAGTTCTCATGGACTACCACAATGAGGGGTCCTTCCTCACTCCTACTTTACTCGCTTGCACTCTGTGCAGCAAGCTTAAGTTGGCATACAGGGGTTCTGTCTAAGTTACACTGAATGTATATGGTTATTATACATCCACCTTGCTTGCTAATACCATAGACAGGTTCTCACTGTTTCATCATAAAGTGAGGGTAAGGGTCTGATGATGGGTTTGAGTCCAGGTGGTAAGCAAACTTAGCTTTGCTTCGGAGAAGACAGTTGTTCTCTCCTGTGGCTGGTGACTGCCCCACTGGTGTAGATTTGTTGTCTGGTGTCGCCCCCGGTTTCTGGCGAAGTCCCAGCTCCTGGTTCAGTCGCAATGTGTAGCGTGACCAGGATCCCAGTTCTGCGATAAAGAGAACTTGATCTGTAGATGAGAATCTGGTGGCTGGTCTGTCGAGTGCACACATTTACCCTTTTCCTCTGTCTTTCAGAAGGGTTGTGAGACTCAGCCAGCAAAGTTTTCTCTATGGTAGAGTTTCTGCTATAACTATTAACCTCCACTTTTGTTTAATGGCTAAGTTAAGCTCACAAAAGGGTAGGAGACAGTAATACAATGTTACAGTTTTAGTTAAACAACTCTTCCTTGTTTCATATGAATTAAATCACACTGACTTGGGCTATGCTTAGTCCAGTACACATGTGGTGTAGACTTAAAGTCATACACTACAAATCATTTCAATAATCACCAGTATTTATAAATCAGAGTAGCAGTTTTTACCTAGCACAGGCATACTGTTTTCCTGATCAAAATTAATCATTGAATTATTATCTTAACAGACAGAGTTGCACACTGACAAAAGTCAGGGTGAACACAAAGAGCAGTGGTCAGATTGTTACAAAGAATCAAAAACCACTGGGAGAGAGCTTTTGCCATATGATGGCAAGCAAACTACTACACAAATAATCATTCATCAGTTTGATAAATGTTGCTAAGCATTTGTACAAAGTTACAATGCTAACACACACAGCATACATAAAAATACATACATAGATTCAAAAATGTAAAACAGAGTTCCAACTCACTTTTCCTGGGAATGAACAGGGAATGACTTGAGATCAAGGAGTTACCAAGAGTTTCCTAGGCCTCTGTCCCTTTGTCTTCCTCTGCTCTTGTCTACAGGCAGTCCTGAGGGGTCAGTGAGTGAAGCTGAGCCGGTGTGTGTGCTAGTTTTTGAAACTTCTCTTGCGAATCACATTGAGACACCTGTCATTCACTGATCAGGGGGAGAGGGGGAGGGATTTAGTCTAGTCACCAATCGCCTCGGAAATTGTTTGAACCTAATCGGCACGGGATAATTTATGCATCCGTATAGCTGACCGTATAGCTGAGCCCCCCAGCTAATTTATGCGTCCGCATAGGTGTTCGCGAGCACGTGCAGGTGCCTGCGAGGACGGGGGGGGTAGGGATGAAAGGGAGGGGGGGGGGGGGTGGTGGTGGTGGAGAGCGCGGCACATGCCTTTGTGTCGGCACATGCCTTTGTGTCGCGGGGTAGAGAGAGGGGGGGGGGGGGGGGGGAGACGGGCTATTGTTAGAACGCACCCCACGCTGCGTTGTATCGTACAGCATGGGGAGGGAGGGTTGAGAGGGGGAGGGAGGTAGGCTGATAAGAACGAAAGGCGGCACGCATTTACCGTGACGCAATTTTTTCCTGTGTCACTGATCGTGTCAGTCGGGCCTTTCGCACTGTCCCAAGCAAGAAAGGGGGGGGGGGGGGGGGGGGGGGGGGGGGGGGGGGGGGGGGGAGAGGGGAGAGTGGGCATAGATTTGAAATCTATTTTTTGGTTTGGTGTTTTAGTGGGACTGATCGGATGGCGTTGTCAAGCACACGTCACATAGGCCCCCCGAAAAAAAAAAGATTCTCTCTCGAGAGAAGCTCCTGCTTGACAATCCATTCCGATCGTGGTCCGTTATGCTTTTGGCACTAGCTCTGGAGTCACCAAGACACCGATGGAGCTTCGAATACATTACTGGGTTCCGGTTGGCTTGTGTCTGGATTGTCAGGCTGGCCTGGGGTTGAATCACCCCCTTGGCTTGATGACCAGTGTTGGCACATGGGGCAGGAATCGACATATTTCTTTATGTCCTCTGCCATCCCTGGCCAATAGTACTGCTTCATCACCCATTGCACTGTCTGCCCTACATTGATATGTCCTGGCGAACAGAGTGTATGTCCCACTTCCATCACTCGGGTCCGGTGTGGCGCCGGGACCACAAGTTGTGAATGATCTTTATTAAGCCTACGATACAAAAGACCGTTCCGCCTAAAGAATTCACCCTTGCGAGTGGGGTGACGGGTGTGGCGCTGCCTCTGGAAGCATGCAGCTAATGCTAATGTTGGGTCAGCTCGCTGAGCTGCTTTCATCCTTTTTTAGGAGGTTTGAAGTGCTTTGGGGTCTTCACCTGCAGTGTTGATACAATGACAGGTTCAGACGGGTTCCCGAGGGTGACATAATGGCCTCCAAGTAGGAGATCATGGATCGGATTGTCCATGACGGCTGCCTTGATCTGTCCCTTGACGTACCTACTGTCAACCATAATTGTGGCAACAGGTAAGGTAGCAGGTGGCAGAGTCAGGTCGGCCCCTTGTAAAGGCACTGTCTCCTCGGTAATAGCAGCTGGCTCCACAAGGGAAGCTCTTACTACTGCATCGTATGACAATCCTGTGTCATACAAACAGGAGGCAGGTTTGTTATTTACTAACACCTGCTCACTGATGGGTGGTGCAGTGATGTTATGTACCATAGCTGGTGTGTCACCGCGCTTTTGGGTGTAGACACTACCTGGTACGCAGCAATTGTTTGGAGTCTTGGTCCAAAGAATTTTCTGCACTCTGCAGTGTTGTGAGATGTCATTTTACAGTGCGTGCAGAAACGCTTCTGTGCACTGTTTTGACTCACAGGGACTGAGTTACCACTGTGTGGTTTACCAGTTTGTTTCTCACTTTGTGGTGGTTTCCCACTTGGGGGTGGGTTTTGGTTTTGAGATTGCTGTGACGGGGGGGGGTGAATCCCGGTTTTGCCTGTCACGCATCTTTTTGTGTGCATTTGCTTCATCATGGGCGGCGGTGTATCTGTCAGCTAGCTTGATCAGGTCAGCTAGTGAAGCAGCACCTTGTTCTGCCGTGAAAGTTTGCAGGTCAGTGGACATTGTGTCACGCAGCTGCTCGCAGAGGATGAGCTCAGTCAGACCATCAAAAGTCTGTGCCTGGTTTGACAGTGTCAACCATTTTTGGAGATAAGTGGTTAACCTATCTGCTAAACTGGCCATAGGTTTCTCCCCCTGCTACGCCGCGAGTTTCGAAATTTCTTTCGGTAGGCTTCAGCTGTCAGTTCATAACGGGTGAGTAGGGCTTGTTTGAGAGCATCATAATCAGTTACTTTGTTTGGTGGTAACTTGGTATAACACATCATAAGCAACACCCTCTAAGACCTTGTGCTAGTTTGATGTTACGCTTTTCTGGGTCTAGGCCGAATTCATTGGCCAATCTTTCGAACCGGTCTAAGTATGTGTCAATACTTTCCGTGTTCTCATTAAAAGGGTCCAAAGAAAATGACATTGCCGGAATTTGGATGGGAGGTTGTGAATTTTGGCTGGCCGTGTCTGAAGAGCTATCATTCTCCGCTGATTTTCTCAATCTTTCTGAGCTCAAGTTCATGTTCTCTTATCGCGCTCGGCAGCTTCACGGGTTTTTTCACGTCAGCAGCTTCTAGTTCCCGTAATCGGGTTCGCTCTTCAGCTTCACGGGCTTCTTTTCGCTCTTCAGCTTCACGGGCTTCTTTTGCTTTTCAGCTTTCGCTTCTTTTGCAGCTTCATGCTGCCTAACCTTTTCACGCTCTTCGGCATCTAATTCCAGCTTGTTTTAATTTCCTGGCGTTTCAGATTCCTTTTCAAATTGTGTAATCACAAATGAGACTAAATCTTGACCAGAGAGGCCTAGGGATTCTCCCCACTCCTTGATCTCCCGTCTAAGTTTCACTGCTTCAGCCATGATAATGAACTGTTATACAATCCTTATCAATCAAATATCCACTAAGTACAACAAAAGCAAAGAATCACACAATGTAAATATCAAAATGAATTGATTATAACATCAACCACACACACTCTTATTATTTGTTATGTAAGATAACCATTCACACAACAAACATAAAAGGTTTCCCTCCTGGACTCAACTCAATCAGCCTATTTGCTCTGAATTCTGCTCTTTGTCCAAATTTTTGGACTAGCCAAAGGAAATAAAATTTTGAGTGAATTGTATTTAACAATCCAAAGTGTATTTTACAATCCCGGACGAGCCCCCACTTCGATGTGACGAGATGGATACGAGTGGTAGGTGGGTCCTCTAGGGGAAGGACTTGGAATAATTTCTCTATGAGAATTATCTTACATTTCACCCTACACCCCCTCTCTTACTACTAGTGGTGGAAGGAGCAACTTTCCGGTACTAGTCATCGAAAGAAATTTTTATTTGTTCCGGGTAGTAATAAAATACGGGAGAATGGCTCTGAGATAATTTTCCTTAGGCCTGTACTATTAATTACAAGTACTTATAGCTCCGAGATACAGAATTGAAGAGAGAAGTTCAAACATTCAACATTCGATTGAACAACAGGGAACTGACACAAGTTAAGTGCACTTTCACACATCAACTTTTATTACTTACACATAGATAAGAAATGGCGACACAATCCATAGGCTGTGTTTCAGTTCTCATTGGACTACCACAATGAGGGGTCCTTCCTCACTCCTACTTTACTCGCTGGCACTCTGTGCAGCAAGCTTAAGTTGGCATACAGGGGTTCTGTCTAAGTTACACTGAATGTATGGTTATTATACATCCACCCCGCTTGCGAATACCCACCTTGCTGCTAATACCATAGACAGGTTCTCACTGTTTCATCATAAAGTGAGGGTAAGGGTCTGATGGGTTTGAGTCCAGGTGGTAAGCAAACTTAGCTTTGCTCGGAGAAGAGACAGTTGTTCTCTCCTGTGGCTGGTGACTGCCCCACTGGTGTAGATTTTGTTGTCTGGTGTCCCTGGTTTCTGGCGAAGTCCCAGCTCCTGGTTCAGTCGCAATGTGTAGCGTGACCAGGATCCCAGTTCTGCGATAAAGAGAACTTGATCTGTAGATGAGAATCTGGTGGCTGGTCTGTCGAGTGCACACATTTACCCTTTTCCTCTCTGTCTTTCAGAGAGGGTTGTGAGACTCAGCCAGCAAAGTTTTCTCTATGGTAGAGTTTCTGCTATAACTATTAACCTCCACTTTTGTTTAATGGCTAAGTTAAGCTCACAAAAGGGTAGGAGACAGTAATACAATGTTACAGTTTTAGTAAACAACTCTTCCATGTTTCATATGAATTAAATCACACTGACTTGGGCTATGCTTAGTCCAAGTACACATGTGGTGTAGACTTAAAGTCATCACACACTACAAATCATTCCAATAATCACCAGTATTTATAAATCAGAGTAGCAGTTTTTACCTAGCACAGGCATACTGTTTTCCTGATCAAAATTAATCATTGAATTATTATCTTAACAGACAGAGTTGGCACACTGACAAAAGTCAGGGTGAACACAAAGAGCAGTGGTCAGATTGTTAACAAAGAATCAAAACCACTGGGAGAGAGCTTTTGCCATATGATGGGCAAGCAAACTACTACACAAAATAATCATTCATCAGTTTGATAAATGTTGCTAAGCATTTGTACAAAGTTACAATGCTAACACACACACAGCATACATAAAATCAATACATAGATTCAAAAATGTAAAACAGAGTTCCAACTCACTTTTCCTGGGAATGAACAGGGAATGACTTGAGATCAAGGAGTTACCAAGAGTTTCCTAGCCTCTGTCCCTTTGTCTTCCTCTGCTTTTGTCTACAGGCAGTCCTGAGGGGTCAGTGAAGCTGAGCCGGTGTGTGTGTGCTAGTTATGAACCTCTTTCTTGTCGAATCACATTGAGACGACCTGTCATTCACTCATCAGGGGGGAGAGGGGGGGAGGGATTTAGTCTAGTCACCAATCGCCTCGGAATTGTTTGAACCTATCGGCACGGGATAATTTATGCATCCGTGTAGCTGACCGTTGAGCCCCAGCTAATTTATGCGTCCGCATAGGTGTTCGCGAGCACGTGCAGGTGCCTGCGAGGACGGGGGGCGGTAGGGATGAAAGGGAGGGGGGGGTGGAGGTGGTGGTGGTGGAGAGCGCGGCACATGCCTTTGTGTCGGCACATGCCGTTGTGTCGCGGGGTAGAGAAGGGGGGGGGGGGGGGGGGGAGACGGGCTGTTGTTAGAACGCCTCCCACGCTGCGGTGTATCGTACAGCATGGGGAGGGAGGGTTGAGAGAGGGGAAGGGAGGTAGATGGTGTGGTCAAGCATCACGTCACACCAGTTACAGAAGCATCGACGACAATGAACCAAAACATTCACCTGGGCAAGGAAGAGTCTCCATCCCGGAGACTTATGCTGAAACAACAAGGGACCAACTGGACTGGATTGACCAGAACAGAGTGCGATGGTAAAGGGTCGTCGATGGCCTATGCTCCACCGGGAGCAATGGCATGAATGAATGAAATGGGAGCATCATGTGGAATGTTTTAAGATGAGTGGGAGGGAAAATGTTGAGAACACTGCAAGGTATGTACAGAGCAGTTAGAGCATGTATGACATGTAGTGATGATGAACTGACTGATAATTTTGAATGCCCAAGGGTGTGAGACAAGGCTGTATTTTGTCGCCAACATTATTTTCCTTTGTGACTAATGAATTTGGGATTGAGATCACACAGATGGGGCAGTTTGGTGTGCAACTAACGTCTACTGTAATACAGATTTTGATCCTGTTCTTTGCTGATGATGTGATTTTAACCTCCTACTGTGCTTGTGGCCTGCAATTTCAAATTAATATTCTTAAAGGTTTTGCTAACAAATCCGAATTGACTGTAAATGTGAGCAAGACAAAAGTGTAACGACTACCGGATTTAGACAGGTCACTCAGCTAGGAACAGCACTTACTTGGAGCTTTTGACAGACCGCTGTCCGTCTTCTTCAGCAGTGGTGTGACTACTGGGTGAACTGGGCATTCAGTGCACACGACCACGGGTCGAACCCTGGTCATGTGACTGAACAATGAGGGTGTTGTACACTGATGGCAAGGTGTGTCTACCCTGTTCCTGGTTGAGTGTGGGGTTGTTGGCGTCAATGTGTATAGCCTCCTTCACCCTACGCTGAAACTATCTGTTGTCACGGTCAAAAACGCCGATGTTTTCATAAATGAACTGATGCTGCTGGCGTCTAGGTGGGCGCCTACTGGTGATGATTCCCTTTTGTGTTTTCAAGGTTTCTCTCAGTTTCCCCAACACAAGTTTTCTTCACAGTCACAACAGTCTATTTGGTAGATCACTCCAGACTTGTCCAGTTTGTCAGTTTTGTCCTTGGGGGCGACCAACTGGCTGCAGGTGGTGTTGATAGGTTTGGGATGTACGGAGACGCCGGTTTTCCTGATCTTCCTGCTCAAGGCTTCAGTCACATCACGGGCATAGGGGATGGTGACATGTCCTTTACGCCTGGTTTGGTTTGTTTGGTCGTAGGGTGCGGTGTGATCTTCTTGCTAGCTGGGATGTTCCAAGCCCACTTCTCATAGCCTGATATGGTGAGAACCAGTTTGAGGTGTTCCATTCCTGGTCTTTGGCATCCTGAGTAGAGCAGATGGTGTTGGCCCGATGAGTGAGGGTCCGTATCACTCCGAGTTTGTGTTCCAGTGGCTGGTGGCTTTCAAAACTGTAGGTACTGGTCGGTGTGGGTTGGTTTGCGGTACACACTGAAGGAGAGGCTGTCCTCTGTCCGTGTAATGAGTGTGTCTAGCATGGCAAAGAGTTGTTCTCCTCCATCTCTTGAGTGAATTTGATAGCAGGGTGTGACTGTTCAAATGGTTAGAAGTCTTCCTCCAGCTCCCTCTTGAGGATGGTCATGGTGTCATCCACGTAGCAGCCCCCCAACAGCGTGGAGGAGAATGGTAAGGCAACAGGGCCTTCTCCTCGAAGTCCTCCATGAAGAGGTTGGCTACAATGGGGTTTGACTGGAGAGCCCATGGCCGCTCCTGCAGTCTGCTGGTAGAAGTTACCTTGGAACGTGAAGTAAGTGATGTTGAGACAGCAAGCCAGGAGTTCACAGATGTTGTCCACGGAAAGCGTAGTACGCTGGGGCAGAGAGTCGTCAGCCTGGAGTCTTGCTTTGATGATGTGGATGCTTTCTTCGACAGGGACGCTGGTGAACAATGCTGAAACATCATATGATACCAGGCACTCGTCAGGAGAAAGGGGGTAGTCTGCCAGTTTCTGAACCAAGTCTGCACTGTTGATGATGTGGTGTTCTGTCGTGCCAACCAAAGGAGACAGGATGTCTGCCACAAATCTCGCGGTCTCAGACAGGAGGGAACCTCTGGAAGCAGCTATGGGACAGAGAGGGACGTCTTTCTTGTGCACCTTAGGAAGACCGTAAAACGTGGGGACATCAGTGGTTGATGGGTACAGTTTTCTGTAAAAGTCCAGGGAAAGTCCACCCGCCTCCTTGAGATGTTTGAGCAGATCCTTGAGCTTGGTGGCATAACCTGTTGGGGGGTCTTTACTGAGAGGCTGGTAGGTTTTTCTGTCATCCAACAGTTGACTGGCCTTGTCATAGTACAAGGACTTGGGGATGATGACCGTGGACCGACCCTTGTCGGCCGGGAGTATCAAAATCGTGTCGTCTTTCCTAAGTCAGGCCAACGCACGCCTCTCCTCAACAGGAATGTTGGGTTTCGGCGGTTGTGCTTGTTTCAGGATGTTGACACATTCCAACCTCAGATGGGACGCCTCTTCTGTATGCGGGCCTATCTGTCTACAGGCAGTTTTGATACTCGTGATGTAGTCCACGATGGGGAGTTTGTCCGGGGGGTCACAGCAAAATTGAGTCCCTTTTCCAGCACTCGCTGTTTGGAGTCAGAAAGTTCACGTTCCTATCAGTTCGCAACCCATCTCTTCTTCACCCTGCACGTCTCTTCTTCAGTCACAGGTACAGTCGGAATGTGATCATTCTTGTCACGCTTCGATCTCACCATTAGTTTTCAAAACTTACTTCTCTGGCGCATGCGCATTTGTTCCATTCCAAGTTTTGAGTTGCACTAATCCTGTCCGAAACAGAGATGGATATGTTGTTGTAATCCCTCGATCCTCAGATTGATCTGCTTTATGCGCTCATTCATCAGGGCCCATTCCGTATGGAATAGGATGTTGCTTGCAGCTTTTCCTTTCACCGATGACTTGTTTTTTAGGCTGGTCAGTACGACACTGTGATGTTTGCAGTGTAGCGTGAAATGCAGATGGTTTCAGAATCTTGCAAAGGCTCGGTGCGCTCCTTCCAGTTCACGAAAAAAATCTTGATGACCGTCCGGTTAAAATCGCGTACGAGACGTTGTGGAAGTTTTAACTGCTGAGGGGTAGACATAACGACTACCGATTTACACAGGTCACTCAGCTAGGAATAGCACTTACTTTGAGCTTTCAACAGACCTCCGTCTGTCTTCTTCAGCGGTGGTGTGGCTACTGGGTGAACGTGTGTTCAGTGCACATGACCACGGGTCGAACCCTGGTCATGTGACTGAACAATAAGGGTGTACCGATGGCAAAAGTGATTGTATTCAAAAAGGGTGGATTCCTTGGAGTGAAAGAGCAATGGTGGTATGGAAATGAGAGAATTGCTGTGGTGAATAATTACAAATATTTAGGCCTGCACTTTAGTACTAAATTGTCTCTAAGCCAAGCTGTTTCAGCACTTGCTACAAAAGCCAAGTAAGAACGGTGAAAATACTGAAGTCTTTGTGGAGATTAGGATGTATTGATAAGAATGTGTTTTTTCAACTGTTTGATGCTCAAATATTGCCTGTTATACTGTATGGATCTGAAGTATGGGGATTCCAATGGTTTGACGTTCTTGAAAAGGCTCACTTGTCTGCATATAAAAAAAAGTGTTAAATGTCAGGATTCAAACTCCAAATAAGATGGTTTTAGGGGACTTGGGATGGCACCCTGTATTTATTCATGCACCTGTGAGATTTATGAAGTTTTGGCTCAGAGTTGTTACTTTAACAAATGATAGATTGTCGAAAAAAAAAATGAAATGATGGTACATCTACAGGGAAATGGAAAAAGTATGTGGTCTTCCAAAATAAAGGACTTGCTTTGTAAAAATGGATTCAGGCATGTATGGCAACAACAAAATGTCAGCGATGCTGCTTCTTTTCTTGCTGTCTTTAGGCAAAGACTTAGGGATCAGTATAGAGAAACCTGGTCATCAGACATTCATTCTAATGAGCGTTATAAATATTATTGTGGTTTTAAAATGTGTTTGAGTGTGAGAAATACATTGGCTATAGACAAAGATGTTTTCATGATTGTTACATTCACTTTAGGCTGGGGATTTCCCCAATTCTCAGTCATAAACTTCGCTATAGAAAGGATGACAGTCCAGCACAGTTACTCTGTCCTTCATGCAAAAGTGAAATTGAAACAGAAGGTAATATTTTATTTAGATGTGAAAGCTAAAACTTTAGAAAAGATATGACATTAACCCAAAGAATGAACATTCATGATATAGAAGCGGAAAGACAAGTTATGGCTGCAGATGATGAAAACACAGTGTTACAGTTATGTTTTCTGTACAATGCATTTAAAATTCACAAGGAAATTGCTTGAATACCATGGTTTTGCATTAATGGGGGTGGTGGGCTTGAAATGAACATTTTTCTGTTTACTCAATAAAATCGAGTTGGAGTTCAAGTTCTCTCTCTCTCTCTCTCTCTCTCTCTAAAACACAACATAGTCATTACATCATAATCACAATAACGCCTTCTCTCTCTTGCACTGCCATGCCCACACTCCCCTCTGCCACTCATTTCTTCATACATGGCCAACATGGAAACCAGCAAAGAACATTAGAGCCCAGCTGCAGTGAAATTGGAAAATTACTCCTACCTCACCTGAGGGCTCAAACTAGTCCTCTGATCCAACATATAATCTCTGCTGCGTGCTCTGCCGCAAGTTCACTGGCCCTATCACCATGCCCCCTCCTCTGTGGCTGATCAGTGGACTGACTATGGCTGAGGTCAAATCTGGGTCAGCCCCAGAGGTGTATACAGCCTCTTTTTCTGCTCTCTCCTCACAGCTTGCTTACTCTCTTACAATATGAGTGATACTTGGGTCTACAACTTTACTACCACTACCCTGCAAATCGCCAATCTCACCTTCAACATCTGCCTCGAGTGAATTTTCCTATTAGGCTTTGCCACACCAAGCACTGTGGTCAGAATTTTCATTCTGAATGATTTTTAGAACTTCATCATCCTGAGTGACAAACTCACCATAAATCCTTCGCTACACGTCTTCACCTAACACCACTTAGGTCAGGCTTGGTTCGTCATCCGCCATTTTGAAAACTTTGTCTCCAACTCTCTGAGAGACCTGTATCATGAATAACACCCTGCAATGATCCAATGAAGCCTGATTGGGTCTTGCCCCTCATGAATAATTAATTTACATATATTGAACTTTCTTACTGGCACCTATTGGTATCCCAAAACTTCAAAATAGAAACAGGAAAAATTCTCAAATGAGGTGGATGTATATTATGCCTTTGGCAAATATGGTTGCTAAACATATATATATATATATATATATATATATATATATATATATATATATATATACGTCCCTCGGCCCTCCGGGTGTTGCAACCTTGTCATGGTCGGAGAGCTTGCGCGGTCCCGTAATCTCTTAGGCTTTGCTGGCGGGGGCATCAATTCTTGAAGATAGGTTTTTTTTTTTTTTTTTTTTTTTTTTTTTTTTTTATGCTTCTAAGCCTGAAAAGTCCAGTTGCTGTCTGGCCTAAGCATAATGTGGTAAGGAGTTTAATGCCCCTGTAGGGCCTCCCATGTTAGATAGGCTAAGGGTGAGATCCAGACTAATAGTAACCACCTTTTCCCTTTTTCCTTTTATCTTCTGCCTTCTTATTTGGCTCTTTTCTATCTTCATCTCCCCTTCAAGTCTTTCCCACACTCTTCTTTTCTATGTGGTCTTCTTGAGGCCCACCGTTTTGCTGTGCGGTGCGTCCTGTGATGGGGGGAGAATAGGATCCTGGAGGTTGAGACCGCTGATGTGACTGCGGTGCAAACAAGTCAACACACCTCTTTGGCCTGGACTTCCTCTAGACAGGTGGTCGGAAGTGGCCCACTTCGATCAAGCGGCTGGGTTGCGTGCATGCCCTAGCTCAGGCTAGAAGGCGGCGGCTCGGGTCAAACGGGTTTGGGAGCTTCTGTGGCAGGGACGCTTTCAGGCCTCTGCATATCTCTTTTGAAATCCTGGTGCCCTGATATACTGGAATTCCATATAAAATGGGCATCCCCCTTGTTGGGACTCGATGGCAGGTGGGAATAGAGAGAGATGAATTTTAATGAATACACCAAAAACAAAACAAAAAAAAACACAGGCAAGATTCAGGAACAGATACGGATACTGATTTAGAATATGAGACAAGAACCCTTTCAGGCTTCTGGCCCAGCTGGCTGGCTGTGGAGGGAGCGGATGAAGATAGACCTCTGTCTGGCCTGAGTCCTTTTGGGATTGCGAAGGGAATCAATGGCCTCAGCAGGAAGCCAAAGAGCGTCAAGAGATTGAGGAACGGGTCACTTCTGGTTGAGGTGCTCTTTCAAGCTGCACTCAGAGATGCTGTTAAAATCGATAACATTGGTGGATCGACCGATCAGGGTGTTTCCACACAAATCTCTCAACTCTTTGAAGGGAGTAATCTGGTGCAGAGATCTGAGAGGAGTGTCGGAGGCAGAAATCAAGTCAGAACTGGCATCGCAAGGAGTGGCCCACGTTCATTGTGTACTTGTGCGCAAAGGCAATGACAGAGTTCCAACTGACACCCTTTTCTTGACCTTCTGCTCTACTTCTCTCCCGGAGTCGATCACGGTGGGCTACCTGAGTGTCACAGTGTCGCTGTACATCCCGTCCCCTCTGCGCTGTTTCAAAGTGCCAGAGGTTTGGCCATGTGAGGGATAGATGTACAGAAGAAGAGGTGTGTGGTACCTGCTGCCAGCCAGTCTACCAGGGTGTGTGTGACAGTCCACCACTCTGTGCCAACTGTGGAGGGAAGCACCCATCATCATCAAAGACCTGCCCAAAACTGGTTGAAGGAAAAGGAAATTCAGAGAATAAAGACTGAACAGCAAATCCCGTTTTTTGAGGCGAAAAAGACTGCTATGAAAAGTCAACCAACTGTTGGGCTCTCGTTTGCAGCTGCAGTAAGGAAGCCAACAACAGTCAGCATCAGCGTGCAGATGGTCGAATAAGATAAGATAAGATAATGTTGCTTATAGCCCAGCCGACCGCAAAGGGCCATATCAGGGCTGTCACCACGTTAAAAATCAACTCACAGGTCATTCATCCACACAGTTCTTTAAAAGACATCGTCTAAAATCTCATCCAAAACTTTGTTAAAAATCTTTCCACTGTAAAATCTCAGATCCGATGAAAAATGTTAACCTCTTTCAAGAACTCAAAGATCGCGTCAGGCGGAAACATCTCTGAACAAGGTTTTCATGGAATCTGCTGTAAAATGTTTGTGTCTCACATCGTGCAAATCCCAACACTCTAAAAGAATATGTTTCATTGTGAGTGGCACATGACACGAATGCACCAAGGAACTTCTTCACTCTTTAAAAGGTAGGAATGGGTACAATACGAATGGCCGGTGTGCAGCCGGCACAGAACTGTTTCTTCTTTACGACCACCAGACGAAGATGGGAGGAACTCCTTTAGGTTTGGACGGATCTGAAAGAGTTTGTTATCCGTCTGTGTATTCCAATCCTCCTGCCAGAGGTCTTTTACATAATCGTTAATTTTGGGTTTCAGATCCGAGCAGGGGATAGGTGTGTTTGACAGTTTTCTCTCTTGTGGCATCTTGGCCAAACGATCCACCA
This sequence comes from Conus betulinus, assembly GCA_016801955.1. Taxonomy (NCBI): domain Eukaryota; kingdom Metazoa; phylum Mollusca; class Gastropoda; order Neogastropoda; family Conidae; genus Conus; species Conus betulinus. The sequence continues at coordinate 63,114 of JADBJO010001070.1, read as the reverse complement.
TTTCGTTCCCTCCGATGCCAACAACATGACCGGGAACCCAAGCCAGAAGAATGTTGTAACCCTCCGCTGTCAACTTGGTAAAAAGGTCAAAAAAGTGTAAAAGTTCGGGGTGCTGAAGGTTGCGGCGGCCAGATATGGCCTCCAAAGCCGACAGCGAATCCGACAAAACCAGAAAGTCCCTCTTTGGAGACTGTGAGATTATTCTTAGTGCCAGAACCAGAGCTGTAAGTTCAGCAGAGTAGGCAGAAGCGTCTGAAGGAATATGTTCTAACAGTATTTGAGAAGGAGCACCAGGGCAGTAGGCTGCACAGGCCACTCCATCTTCAGACTTGGAACCGTCAGTGAAAATTTTCTGATAGGATGGGATTTTTGAACTCAGCTCAGCATACAACGCCTTGTATGCCAGAGAGCTGGTGGACTCTTTGCGAAAAGCTGCAAGATCAAAACGAATGTCTGTGTGAAAAAGGTCCACGGAGGCTCATCTGGAAACTTGGAAAAATCAGACACAACTCCTAGGTCTAGACCTGCATTCCATGCGTGAGGCTGCATACGAAGGCCAAACGACGGATATACAGGTAGGGTTGTTTTCGAATTTGTTTTGGAACTGAGGGTCAAAGACACAGTCATAGGCAGGGTTTTCTGGTTCAGAGAACAGTCTGATATAGTAGTTCAAAGATAGTTTCAACCTGCGGTTGGACAGTGAGGGTTCACCTGCCTCTGCGTACAGGCTGTACACAGGGGTGGTGCGGAATGCTCCAAGACATAGACGAAGCCCTTGATGGTGGATAGGGTCTAAGAGTTTTTGAGGTAAGACGGTCTTGCAGAGCCATACACAGCACAACCATAGTCCAGTTTGGAACGGACCAGGGCTCTGTAGAGGTGCAGCAAAGTTTTCTTATCAGCGCCCCAGTCAGTGTGTGCTACGACCCGCAGAATATTCAGAGCTTTCTGGCAAGAAGTTTTGAGGTTTTTTAATATGGCTGAGAAAGTTCAGTTTTTGATCAAAATAACCCCCAGAAATTTCTTCCTTAACAGCTGGAATGGTGGTCTTATCCAGAAGAATTTCAGGATCAGCAAAAAAAATGACGAAAATTGTGAAAATGGATTGACTGGGTTTTTGTACGTGAAAAGGTAAACCCGTTGTCCTCGGCCCACTGTTGAATCCTGTTGACACAAAGTTGGAGTCGCCGCTGTACGCTGGCGTAAGAAGCTCCAACTGCGTACAGCGCGAAGTCGTCAACGAACAAAGAAGACTCAGAGCCCTGGCTTACCGATTTCACAATGTCATTGATCTTAATGCTGAAAAGGGCAGGAGAAAGGATGCTCCCCTGAGGTACACCCAACTCCTGCCCATGGATGTCCGAGAGTGTGGTGCCAACACGCACCTGGAACTGTCGATCAGCCAGAAGTTTTCGATAAACATAGGCAGATAGCCACGAAAACCAAGTTTATGCAAATCCATAAGGATCCCTGATTTCCACGTGGTGTCATATGCTTTTTCTAGGTCGAAAAAGATAGCGACCACATGCTGCTTATTGACAAAGGCGTTGCGTATGGTGGTTTCTAGACGGATTAAATGGTCAACTGTCGAGTGGTACTTGCGGAACCCGCACTGTTCACTGGCCAAAAGGCCGTCGGTTTCCAGCTTCCACATCAGACGGGAGTTGACCATCTTTTCCATCAGCTTACACAGGCAGCTGGTCAGAGCTATTGGGCGATAGTTTGATGGTTGGTAGGGTCCTTTCCAGGTTTGGGGATTGGAATGATCAGGGCTTTCCGCCAGGAGGGCGGGAAGCACCCTGGTCCAGATATGGTTATAGACTTTGAGAAGGGTCTGGAGACAGCTTTCTGGAAGGTGTTTCAAAAACCTGATATGAATGTCATCCAGACCAGGGGCAGAGTCATTGCAGGTTTGCAAAGCTGATTTTAGTTCGCTAATCGAGAAAGGCAGATTGTAAGCTTCAGAGTGTCTGATGTGAAATTGTATGAAGATTTCTCTCTAATTTGCTTATTTCTTAAAAAGGCTGCAGATTTATTTAAAGAAGAGGAGTTCTGCTGGATGGTGGAGGCCAACAGATTGGCAACAGCTTGTTTGTCAGTGATCAAAGCATCGGCAAGTTTCAGGTGATGAATGGAGGGGTTGGTGTTCTTCCCTTTGATTTTTCTGATGATTCCCAACTTTTTTCTTTGAAGTTTTAGATGTCAGTCCAGAGCAGAAGTTTCTCCAAGACCGACGTTTACTGATTTTGAAGGTATGTCTCGATTTAGCACGGAGTTTCTGATGGGCTCGGGCGTTAGGACCAGAGGGTCGTTGGTATACCTGACGCTGAGCCCGTTTACGTACTTTTGAGATTTGTTGGCAGTCAAAATTAAACCACGGTGTCTTTGGCATTTGGGGTTTGTTTGAGGAAGTTGGGATGGAGGCCTTGGCGCATTTTATGAGGATATTGGAAACCGTTTCTGCGGGATCCGGACTTTGTAGAACTTCCTCTGTGAGTTCCCACGGACAGTTCCTGCAAAAAGATCCCAGTTCGCCTTGTTGAAATTTAGATGTTCTGGAACAGTGCGACTTTCAGTATTTTGGATTTTAGAACAATTGGAAAATGGTCACTCCCATGCAGATCGTCAAGTGCCGACCACTCATAGTCCAGGACAGCGAGGGGTCGCACACTGACAGATCCAAACATGAGAGAGCACCAGTAGCAGAGTGGAGGAAGGTTGGAGATCCATCATTAAGACAACACAGGTCAAGCTCTGAGAAGACGTTTTCCAGAAGGAGACCTCTAGACGAAGTATCAACGCTACCCCAAAGAGGATTGTGCCCATTGAAATCGCCCAACAGCAGCAAAAGTCGTGGAAGCTCCTCAATCAGGCTGACCAGTTCTTGTCGACTGATGGATACAGAAGGAGGCAGATATAGACAACAAATAGTGACCGTTTTATGCAGAGAGACTCTGGCAGCTAAAGCTTGGAGGGGAGAACTGAGGTAGACAGGGCTAAACAGAAGAGATTTGTGGATAAGCAGCGACACACCACCCGTCACTCCAACTGCAGAAGGCTGTGCTGGTTTAGAAAGAACATTAAAACCCGATAAAGAGAAAGATTTGTCAGAGCGTATCAGAGTCTCTTGAAGAGCTAAGACAGCAGGTTTTAAATGTTGACAGAGGAGCTGCAGCTCTTCAAAATTAGAATTCAAAAACCTCGAATGTTCCAGTGAGATATTGAATCCATGAGGATGGAGAGATGGCAACAGACTTCTCAGTCCATTACTGTCTCATCATCATCCGACTGCAAAGGAGATATGGATTTCGTGTTTCCAAACTTGAATGTCTTTTCTCTGGACTTTTTTTTGTTTTTCTTGGAAGCTCCGGAGCAGATGATGGGCAATCCACCTCAATGACCTCTACACCAGAGAGGGCTTCCCTGGGATCGTGCCTTGATGAGGCACCGCTTGGGGGCCGCGAGTGCCCTTGGGAGGAACAGGGGGTTTTTTGGGGGGAAGGGGAGCTGTCGAAGCAGAGAGTCTCCCAACCTGTGTCTGCTGGGCAGAATGGGAGGCAGCAGGTTTTACGCCACCACCATGGGAGTTTATCACAGGGTAGCGGATTTCTTGCCTCCGCTGGGGGCAGATGGTTTCGATTGCAGAGTCTTGGAAAAACTAAAGGTGTCTGTCTGACAGGAGACAGATACTGTAGAAACTTGTTTCACAACCTGAGAGTAGGACTTGTTCGGATGCTGCGGACTGCCCAGAACCAACCTTTTTGCCTCGTGGAATGGAATCTTTCTTTCCGTCTTCACCCTTTGGATACTACTTTCCTGGCGCCAAACCGGACACTCTCGAGAGGAGGATGGGTGGCCGCCTCCGCAGTTTGCACAACGCGCCGGATGAACGCACGGCATCTCGTGGCTTGGTTGCAGCAGACGCCACAAATCTCCTCCCCAGAGCATCGATCCCGCACATGGCCAAACTTCTGGCACCGGAAACAACGCATCGGGGATGGAACATACAGGCTAACCTTGACGTTCAAATAGCCCACCTTGATAGACTGTGGCAGCGAAGGGGTGCAGAAGGTCAGAAAGAGGGTATTTGTTGGCACTCTTTCAGAACCTTGCGAATTGTGACTCTTCGCACATCCATGACTCCCTGGGATTTCAGTTCGAACCTTATCTCATCCTCTGATACTCCTTTCAAGTCTGGGCAGCGAATGACTCCCTTTGAAAAATTTAGGTTCTTGTGAGGCGACACTTTGATTTTTCGGTCAACAAGAGTTGTAGATTTCAGGAGCCGATCTGATTGACATTTTGTACCACATTCCACCAGAAATGACCCATTTCTCAGACGTTTGATTGATTTTAGGTTTCCAGACAGACAACTGAAACCTTTCTGGATTGCAAAGGGGCTGAGTGCAGACAAAGGTTTGTCTTCATCAGCGCCCTCCACCACCAACCACGAAGGCCACGATCCAGACTCTGTTCGGATTTCTGATTCCGAGTCAGAATCATGATCACCATCAGATCTCACTTTGTCTCTCTTTCTCCTTTTGGAAGGGAGTTTAGATATTGAGGCCATGGTATATGATTTAGGAATTCGTCCCTCCCCTACCCACCCACCATCGAGTCCAACTTAGGGGCCAGGGCCAAAAAACTCTTTTCTTGGACCCCTTCCAGGTTTCAGGAGGGATATACAACAAAGCAGCGCCAACTTACCCTATCCCCCCGATTATGCCCAGCTCCCGGGAACAGAGAAGATGGTCGAATCCTCGTTTGCCAAGAGAGAGCCAGAAACCAAGTCTGTAGCCTCAGGCAGAACCACTGCATGCGATGAACCCCAGCAGTCATAGCCTTCAGATATGACTCAGTCTTCAAAGCCACTCCTGCCCCCAGACCATCAGGGGGCAAAAGACCTACAGGCCCTTCAGGGCTGCAGAGAGTGGAAGTTGTTGAAGTGCAAGACAAGACCACCCCCTCAAATCCTCCAAAGGTCACCCTACAGCTGTCAACAAGGAGCTGCCGGTTCTGGAGGAAAGACCAAGTCGCCGCCTAAAAAGAAAGCGCCGAATATTTGATCAGATCATGAGAAAAAAAGCGGAGAGAAACACCAACAGATTTGCAGTTCTCTCGGATCTAGAGGATGTCGACATGGAATGAAAGGAACTTGCTGTGAAGAGTTACAAGATTTATTTTCCTTCACCATATCTCTTTTGTGATGGACACAACTATCTTCCATTATACTGTCTTGCAATGGAATATCAGGGACTGTTTTCCAATTATGAAGAATTGCAGCTGTTGTGCCGTGAGGCTAGGCCGATGCTAGTTGCCCTCCAAGAAATTCTTCTTAAGTCTGACAAAACTTTTTCACTTTCTGGCTACAGCTTTCTAAATCTGTCTGCACAATCTGTTGAACATGGTGTCTCTGGTGGGGTAGCCTTATTCATTCATAATTCTGTTCTGTACAGTCCACTTGCTCTGAATACCCCGCTTCAGGCAGTGGCAGCTCGGGTTACTCTCCACAAAACAGTTACTATTTGTAGCTTGTATCTGTCTCCAAATATCTGCATCACCAAACGGGACCTCATTTTGCTCTTGGAGCAGCTTCCCAGACCCTTCCTGCTGTTGGGGGATCTGAATAGTCACTCGCCTCTATGGGGAAGTGAGAGATCTTCACCAAGGGGTCTGCTTTTAGAGGAAGTGTTTTCGGAGCTTGATTTGTGTGTTTTGAATGGGGAATCGCCAACTTACTTTCACTCCACTAATGGCACCACATCTTTCTGTCTGTGACCCATCTTTGTTTTCTGGATTTTGTTTAGGAGGTTGATGAGGACCTGCATGGTAGTGACCACTTTCCTGTGTTGCTTTGATGTACGAATGCAGAGAGTGAGTCTTTACCAGAACGCCTCAATTTCAACAAAGCAGATTGGGACCTCTTTGCCACTAAGTTTCTTATGGATCTGGAAGAGGACAAGATCCTGCAAAGTGAAGATACGGCAGGAAGTCTTTCAGATTTCATACTGAATTGCGCAAAGTCAAAAAAAAAAAAAAAAAAAAAAAATTGCGCAAAGTCAACCATCCACACATCTTCCAAAGCCCCTAATGCCAAAAGTTCCTTGGTTCAACTCTGAATGCAAGGAAATTAACAAAACCCGCAAAAGAGCTCAACGTCGGGTCTCTTACAGTTGCCAGCTTGAAGGAGGAATTGCAGCAGCCACCATCTGCACAGCCACCACCGCAGATCCGCAGCTGTTTGGCAAATGCACGGCGCTCAAGACGACGGCCCAGGTGAGGGCGACGGAAGTCTCCACCTGTGAAAGTGGGGGACAAACCCCAGTCCTCTGCCACTGTCACCAGCCAGAATGCTGACAAGCGTCATGGCCCAGCAGCACCAGGAACCGCCTTGGCCTCCAGACAACGGGTCTGGCCCTGTGAGCGTCAGGCAACTCCACTGCCTGACAGCAGAACCAACACTCTGCGTCGTTGATACCAGCTGACCGGAGGAGACAGCGAAAGAAGCTGGAACCACCACCAGACTCCAGGACAGACCGGCAGATGTTCCCACACAGCCCAAACCAAAAACTGCTGGCCACCCTGTGCCAACTCCAGTTCTGCCCCTGATTTGTACTGCTGATCCACCCACACCAGCCCCACGACGAACTACCTATCTGGTGGTGAAACCAGTGAAGAGGTATGATAGTGACAGCAGGGATGATCAGAGTTTTTGCATAAATCTTACAGTAAATATAGTCCAGGACTGATTTGCTGATTGAATACCTCCTTTGGGAAAAGGGCGCGGCGGACTGTTGGTTAAACTATTATTTGTTCGTATGTTGTCTTTAATTGTTTTTGGCACAGCCAGTATATGTTGATTCTTCATGTGAATATGATGTACGCCCCCTCATTTTTTTTGCCAACAGAAGTAGTAAAAGGGAACTAAGTCGAGCGACTTTTGCTAAGATTCTGGCCCAAAGTGCTAAAACCCATCCAAATTCATAAACTCCTGGGGACTTGACTCAAAAGGGTTTTGATAACAAATCCCTTTTTTCCTTTTCTCATTTTATGTCTGATTTTATGGATTTTTGTTTAAATAACAAGTCCATAATTGTCACTTGGCACCCAGTGTTTTGGATTTTGACGAATCTTCGCAAGTATATTTTGTATCTGACCTTCTTGGAGTGTTTGAAATAACAAATCCTTGATAAGTCATTTTAGTACCTGACATCTTGGGATTTTGTTTAAATAACAAGTCCATTTATTGTCACCCGATACTCACCCAGTGTTTTGGATCTTCATGAATTTATCGTCCCAGTCATTTTGGGTATCTGACTTTTTGAATTCTGTTTAAATAACAAATTCTTTCAAGTCATTTTGGTATCCGACATTTTGGAATTTTATTTAAATAGTAAGTCCACTATTGTCACTTGGTACCTACCCAGTGCTCTCGGTTTTTAACGCGTTCTTCCTAATATCTGATGTCTGACCTCTTGGAATTTTGTTATAAATAGCAAGTCCATTTTAGTCACTTATGTGCCCAAAGTCCGGGTTTTGTTCATGAAAGGAATCCCTTGTAGTCATTTTGTATTTGACTTTTTTGAATTTTTGTTTAAAATACATGTCCATTCTAGTCAATGTACTTATTTCAGTCAATGTGAATCTTCTGACTTGCAGAAACTTGGTTAAACAGAAAGCCCGTGGTAGCTGGAATAATATAAATGCGAACAATGAGAGAGACAAGATGTTTTGATGCTCTGATGTTTTGATACATTGATGTTAGTGTTTTGTTTTGGGAGTAGCCATGCCTCTAAAGACTTGATGGCTAAAGCTCAATTTTTTTTTCCTCGATTCATTTGTTGTACTCCTACTTGATAACTCTTGTCATTTTTATGTCATTTATGTGTCAGCGAGGACGCTGGTTGTAATGGAGCAGGGGGGATGTAGCCGGGTGCTAACAGTGTATGTTTCTTGGTCACCCGTCGTAAACGAGATATTTTGTTCATGAGTTATCTTCCCCCTTACCTCCTTTGGTTGAATCTCATTTTTTTTTATTGTGTACATTCCTTAAATCATGAATACCTCAGAACCTACATATTTGTGTATACGTTGCTGAAGTCACAAAAATTAATGTATTCTATTCGTTACAATCGTATTGAACTGAGAAGCCCATATTTTTCCTGAAACTGGTTCCGACCAAATTAATCTTGGCGCCATTTTGAATTGTTCGACGAACAAACCATAAATAATTCTTGATTTCACAAAAGGTATGAGAGAATCCAAAGAATCCATGAATGCACATTGAAAGTAAAGTCCATAAGCTCTCATTTCGTATATCGCATGGCTATGATCTTTTCTGTACAAGCTTGCGACTATACGAAATGACTGACGGCGCCGGTCTCTTAAGCGAGTCGCCTTTGTTCATTGTCGGAGTTTGATCTAAATTGTTGTTTTTATGAATTCAGACTTCCCTATCGAAATCTTTTAATAACTTCGTTTCTATGCTAGAAGCAGCCGAAAATGTATAAAAAAATTTATCCTATGGACCATTCCAACGGAATAACATTTTATCGAAAATCGTGTTAAAAGCACATGGCGACGGCCATGTGACGATAAGGCAAGTTGTGTGTTTTCTATCAAATTTTAAACGCAAAGTTCTCCACTTGGACGGCATCTTGGATAATGAAATTTTATCTATAAAAAGAGCGAAATGCCAGCTTTTCAGTCATTACAAAATTATTTCACACAGTTTGCTTTTTTTTCATCGAAATAAAGGAAAATATGACGTAAACTCGTTAAAAGTGGTTTCATTCTCAGACTTTAATTGCCAATAACTTTACGCAGCCCACAGAATTGTCAAATATGACTTATTGCATTTTATTCCTTGGGTTCTGAGGTTTTCATCGATGTCTAATATGTTTGGATACTTTGAATGTATGGCGAGCTAGACAACGCAGAAGCTGCGACAGATAGCACAAATTCTGTCATTTGCTGTCTCGCGAGGCTCATTTTGCCTGCGGCGCTGCGTTGTCAGCTTTGCAGTCCGGTCAAGCTGTATATAAGTGAGACTCGCGGCGTGAGTGAGCAGAGTGTCGCCCAGTGTTACCTGGAGTGTTGTCTAGAGTGGTGCCGGAGTGAGCGATCGGCGCAAAAGAGTGCTCAGTGCGCCGAGTGTTGAGAGAGAGAGAGAGAGAAGAGTTCCCAGGGCAGTGTTCCTGGTTGAGCTCTTTGCTATGGAAGGGCAATAAAAGAAGGAAAACTCCATGTCGTCTCTGCGTCTTCTTGACTGGCTGCTGTCCCTTGGCTCCTGCATTTACCATCATCTGCCTGTCTTCGCCTGCACACCCCCTTACCCCTCCTCACCATCACATGAGGGTAATCTCACAATCTATGAAGAGGGACTTTCTGGTTCTGTCTGTCGGATTCGCTGTCAGCTTTGGAGGCCATAGCTGGCCGCAACCTCCAGCATCCAGAACTTTTACACTTCTTTGAACTTTTTACCAAGTTGCAAGTGGAGGGTTACAACATTCTTCTGGCTTGGGTTCCTGGTCACGTTGTCATTGGAGGGAATGAAATGGTTGATCGTTTGGCCAAGAATGCCACAAGAGAGAAATTGTCCAACATATATATTCCCTGCTCAGATCTGAAACCAAAAATCAACAATTATGTCAGAGACCTCTGGCAGGAGGATTGGAATACACAGACGAATAACAAACTCTTTCAGATCCATCCAAACCTAAAGGAGTTCCTCTCATCTTCGTCTGGTGGTCGTAAAGAAGAAACAGTTCTGTGCCGGCTGCACACTGGCCATTCGTATTTTACCCATTCATACCTTTTAAAGAGTGAAGAAGCTCTGTGATACATTCCATGTAATGTGCCACTCACAATGAAACATATTCTTTTAGAATGTTGGGACTTCCGCGATGTGAGACACAAACATTTTACAGCAGATTCCATGAAAACCTTGTTCAGAGATGTTCCGCCTGACGTGATCTTTGAGTTCTTGAAAGAGGTTAACATTTTTCATCGGATCTGAGATTTCACAGTGGAAAGATTTTTAACAAACTTTTGGTTGAGTTTTTAGATGATGTATTTTAAAGAATTGTGTGAATGAATGACTTGTGAGTTGATATTAACGTGGTGACAGCCCTGATATGGCCCTTTGCGGTCAGCTGGACTATAAGCAACATTATCTTATCTTATACATCCTCGGCACTGAAAAGGTTAATAAGAAAGGACACAATGACGTCAAAGTTAAAGAAAAGTTTGACAAAATCAAAAGACCTGAAAATTGTGATAATTTAAAGCAGATGACTTGAAAATAATAAAAGTATACATTCAGAAGGACACACACACACACACACACACACACACACACAGTACAATGTAATGAATGGATCAGCTCCAAAAAAAATCATCCAAAGCTTTGTCATCAATAGAAATAGATACACACATAAACTCTCTTTTCCCAGACACCAAAGTAAATCTTTATAAATCATGTTTTGTATACTCTTGAGGTCTCGTATGGAATAATTTGTCTTCCTCTTTAAAGTCATGTCCCTTGAAACAGGCAATTAAAAAAAAACAAACAAAAAAAAGCATCTGATGGAAACTCTATGCAACATTTAACCTTTACGCCACCGGCATCACCATTTGGCAACAACATGGTTGACCGTTGACGTGCAACTAAGGTTGGTTTACCTAACTCCCAATACTCTCACGATCCAAGTTCATGAGATAGAAAGCCAGCAATGTCATAGTTGGGGGATGGTCTGGCCCTTGCTCAAAGCCATTTGCTTTGTCAGAACACTGTTCAGTGAAGTGCTTTATTGACTTTATTCCGATTGTTTTTTCCATCACTATGATGTCACCACCAAGCACTGACCTTGCCATACATTTGCCACAGATCAAGTGCTGGGAATATTGAATAGACGGTCAGTCATTCCTAATACAGATGAAGAAGACCCAGAGAGTCACGAGGAAACAACAACAGTGAGGGCTTGACCGAAGTATTGCAACGTGAGGCATTGGACCATAACCAAATGGTTGAGACAGCTGACGAGAGATAAGACTAGACGCCTGCTTACTGCGTGTGCCCCAGTGTGTCTGGGTGTTGAGCCAGCCAGCACTGACTGACAGTTGACCGACTATGTGAGGGAGTGAACTAAGACTTTAGGCAATGAACTTCACACACAAGCTGTGGGCCGACACTTGCTGGTCAAGGTTGAAGGGGGTGTGGCTGACTGACATGTTAGAGGTGAGCAGCAGAGAGGTGTTTGAGTGGGATTTACGATCAGATGAATGGCTCTCAAGGGTTCAGAGACCAACAGGCACATGACTGACTTTGTTTTCATAAAAAAAAATATTGCTTTCAACAGTGAGAGTGAAAGGGACGTGGGTGTGGGTGTGTGTGCCCTTTTTCTTTCTTACATGTGTACCCAGTTAAACATAAGAATGTGTGTGTGTATGTGCGTGTGTATTCCCTGCTATTGGAGTAGTTGGATTTGTTGCTGTTTCTTCCATTTTTCTGTAGGATATACCATATTTTTTCTGGTCTTCAATTGTGAGTGGAGTAATTTCCTCCCTCGTTGAGTGTTTTGTTGGCATGCTTTCTTCATTTTTTTTTATGTCGAGAAGAAACATAATATTCATTTTTTTATTTTGCATTTTTTTTTTGCACTTGAAATTACTAAAAAAATTGAAATTGTTGTTGACTAACCATCACTAACATGTTATAATAAAAGTACACTATCTCTTCTCTATTTTACAAAAATAGGATGAGAATTGGTTGTTTAGTTCCAGAGATATCCGCATTTCACATATGCTGGTATTAAATAATGAGCTTTTTTGGAAAAATGGCTGGCGATGGGGATTTATGCAAAATGTGTGTTTGGCAGTGTCTAGAATGTCTAGCGGTGAAGGGGTTAAAGGTTGCCCCTTCTCTCTCTCTCTCTAGCTGCGTTTGAAATTGATGTTTCAACAATAGTTTCTTATTTTATGTTGTAAATTGAGTAATGTACATATTTGTATGTTTGAAATTGTGTACTTTCGAACCCTGTTGTATGCTATATTTCTTTTTTTCTTTTTATGAAGGCAGGATGCAAGAAACACTATACAGCTTATTCTTCAACCCTCAATATAGATAATTTTGACTTGACAGTTGACTTCTCTCACACACACACACACACACACACACACACACACACACACACACCCATGCCCATAGAAATTTATTGCAGTTTAATCATAGCTGCAGTTAACGTTCTCAACTGTTGCATGTTATGTGCCTTATTGTTTTTTTTGCACAAGCTGGAAAATTTGGCATTGTGGGTCAGTGGGTGTGCCTACATACATGGAAGATATCGGGATAACAAATAACTGTTTATTTTTGATGGATGTGGGTGTACTCACCAATCATGCTCAGTTACACACACACACACAAAATATGTAGTGTATGAGTACAAACCCATTCTTCTTATATAGGAATGACTCGAATAAGGTGTGCCAACACTAAATCATACACATAGGGTGAAATTTATCATCTCTTTTTATATTATAATTATTATTATTGTTGTTGTTGTTTGTTATTATATTATCATTGTTGCCATAAAATTGGTACATGGAAACAATATTCTTTATAAAAACTTCATTCAGGAAAAAAAAAAAACATTTTCATGTTCTAATGCTTTAAATGCATGTCTGAGTGTATAGTCACCAACAGCATCAACATCCATTCCACACACACACACACACACACTCTCTCTCACACACACACACATATATACACACAAACGATCTGATTAAAACCTGTTTATTTTCAGATTCACCTTTGATCAGCACACACGCACACACACACACACACACACACACACACACACACACACACACACACACACATGCGCGCGCACACACACACACACACACACACACAGGTGGCAGCTGAAGTCAGATCAAAAAGGATCTGAGGGTTGAAAGTTTTGGGTGCGAGACTTGGAAGCACCAAAACTGAGGTAAGAAATATGGCAAATTTTTTTTTTTCATTGCCCAAGTAATTCTGTCACTTTTAAGTTCATAATATCATATATGTACTATTTTGCATATTTCCATAACATTCTCCCTTTTTCGTTTCCATGTAAGAACATCAGCCAAGTTAATATTATCAGTCATTAAAAAAAAAAGCAGAACAGAGGCTTCCAAAGAGCCAACAACAAAAAAGTGCCAAAAACTGGCATTGCTAAGCCTGTACCTTACCTGTAAACTTGCTGTGAGAATGATGTTTATGTATGTTGTTCACCCCATGCTCAGCATGATGCTGACCAAGTAGATTGTCATTCCACCACCATCATCATCAGGTATCTTCCAATTATATGGACCAATAAATGGATCACGTCCAAAAATGAAAATACAGAGCATCAGTCAGTTGTGCTTGTGTGAAATGCTGTAGCATGATCAATTCCACTAAATCTTCAACAACATGCCAGCATGAGCCTTGAAAACAGAAATGTCAGCAAACTTACTGAACAACTGTCAACTACCACTTCCTTCTCTTCAAACGTCTAGGTTGTCTCGTATTTGTGTTAGTTACAAAGAAAACTAAAACTTCATCAAATCCGTCAGTGGTTAAAGTCTTCTAGGCCTAAAAGGTGTGTATGCACATGTTCCTCTTTGCTTCGATGCAAAGTTGACAGCCATCTCATTACATGACACTTAGTTGCCAACTACCAAATTTATATCACTTTGGGAAAAGGTGTAAATTCTGAGACCAACTTCTTACAAAACAACCGGAAGGACTTAAGCAATCCAACCTTTCAATCTTAGTTGGCAACTTGGATTTAAATCGGTAAACAAATCTATAGCAAGGTTTCATGCAATCAACTGTAGCGCCCCCCCCCCCCCCCCCCCCCCCATGATATCAAAAAGGTGTGTATGAATAAAGTGATACAGGTAAGGCAGAGGATCATTATGAGGTGAGGATGGGGTATGGGAAGCATGAAACAAAAATAGGTGGCAAAGAGAAAGCCTGCCTTCTTTTTTTTTTTTTTTTTTTTTAAATTTACATTGTTGAAATTTCTAAACCTGTTCTCCGTTTGTTTAGTTTTGAATTCAAGAACAAAATGAAATCTGTTAGCCTACTACAGGAAAACTGTACATCCAAAGGGAAGGAAACACTAGAAAGGTATCTTACTATATGTTTTTGTAGACCAAAACGAGTCGTGTGCGTTGAGCAAATGGACAGAAGCGCATGCTGTAGAGGCGCAGTTTTCCTTTTGTAAGGGGAGGAAACTCCGAACCTAAAAAAAAAAAAACCCACTTTAATCAGAATGGGGAAAAGCAACTATCATCATCAATGAATGCACATGTTACAGCAGCATACACAAACACACACACACCCCACACATAATCTGGAAGTAACCCCCCCCCCCCCCCCCCCCCCCCCCCCCCCCCCCCCCATGTAGTATTTTCAAGATCTACGCATTCCAAGCAGGAGACGTTGAGAGTCGCTCCGTCAATGTTTACGTCGTTGCCTCGCAGTCCCCGAGCGAGGCTCGCGTGAGAGTTATGCCCCTTTAACTTGGCAGACGACGATCGATGTCGAACTCGAAGGTAACCATCCCACATCTCCCATTCCAGTTAACTCAAACTTTTAAGTTTGAAATCGAAATGAACATTAATAACTGGAACAACTTTAAACAATGTAACTTTTCCAATCTCACAAAGAACTTGGCTTGATTTTTTTTTTTTTTTTTTTTTTTTTTTTTTTGTTGCTGTCCCAACCTCTGCGCCACCTCAGAGGCATTACACCCACGCCGCTCAATCCGACACACCGTCTACAGCCCAGTCGGCCCCGCCGCAGCCCCAGCACCGGCAATCCACAGAGAGCAGTCAATGTCAAGTCGTCAAGAGGAGACACTGCACTGCTGCCGAGTCACTTCGGTGGTGTTCAGAAGAGCCTGTTCTGATCTAACATACGCAGGACACCACCTACTAAGCCCCCTACTGACGACAATAATTGCTTAGTCGCAGAGTCGGCGCAAGTGAGCTCTCCCTCCGGAGGGTGCCACCACGTCCGTCCAACAACAGCCCCCATGGACTCGCCAATACTGGTGATCCCCGCGGAACCAAACCAAGACCACAGACGTGGAGAGGACATCAAAATTGAGGTCACCATGAGAGCAGGGCATGAACGGCCACAGAACTTGAGACTTTTTTTTTATGCTGATCGATGAGAATGAGGATGATGATGATTAAGATGATGGTACGGATTTCCATTTCGGTCTGAGACTACATGACAGGGCTATACTCTATGCTTCCTTTCTGTGACGTGACGCTTGACAAAACCATCCGATCGGTCCCACTAAAACACCAAACCAAAGAATAGATTTCAAATCTATGCCCACTCTCCCCTCTCAAACCCCCCCCACCACCACCCCCACCCCCTTTCCCCTCTTAGAACGGTGTGCGTCGCAGGCTTCGACTATCTGCTACAAGAAAAATTGCGTCACGGTAAATGCGTGACGCCATTCGTTCTTATCGGCCTACCTCCCTTCCCCCCTCTCAACCCTCCCTCCCCATGCTGGGCGATACTACGCAGCGTGGGATGTGCGTTCTAACAATAGCCTACACAATAGCCCGACTCCCCCCCCCCCCCCCCCCCCCCCCCAACCCGCAACACAAAAAGGCATGTTGCCGCACTCTCCACCCCCACCCCCACCAACACCCCCCCCCCTCCACCTGAGCCACGTGCGGCTGTAATTGACACAAAGGCAATCGTCAAACCTCCCTTCAACCCCCCCCCCACCCCCCCCCCACCCCCCCCCCCGCCTTTTTCATACCTACGATCCCCGTGCTCGCGGACACCTATACGGACGCATAAATTAACTGGTGCTCGCGGACACCTATATGGACGCATAAATTAACGGGTGCCGATTAGGTTCAAACAATTCCTGAGGTGATTGGTGACTAGACTAAATCCCTCCCCCTCTCACCCCTGATGGGTGAATGACAGGTTGTCAAAAATTGATTCGGCAAGTGAGGAAACTTCACTGACCCCTCAGGACTGCCTGTAGTCAAGAGCAGAGGAAGACAAAGGGACAGAGAAGGCCTAGTAAACTCTTGGTAACTCTTGATCTCAAGTCATCCACTGTTCATTCCCAGGAAAAGTGAGTTGGAACTCTGTTTTACATTTTTGAGTCTATGTTGAGTTTATGTATGCTGTGTGTGTTAACATTGTAACTTGTACAAATGTTTAGCAACATTTATCAAACTGATGAATGATTATTCTGTGTAGTAGTTTGCTTGCCCTCATATGGCAAAAGGTCTCTCCCAGTGGTTATGATTCTTTGTGACCAATTTGACACTGTTATTTGTGTGCACCTTGGCTTTTGCCTGAATGCAGTTCTGACTGTTAAGATAATTAAATGATTAACTTTGATCCGCAAAACAGTATGCCTGTGCTAGGTACAAAATGCTACTCTGATTTATAAATACTGGTGATTATTGGAATGATTTGTAGTGTATGACTTTAAGTCTACACCACATGTGCACTTGGACTAAGCATAGCCCAAGTCAGTGTGATTTAATTCATACGAAACATGGAAGAGTTGTCTGACTGAAACTGTGTAACATTGTATTACTGTCTCCTACCCTTTTGTAAGCTTAACTTAGCCTTTAAACAAAAGTGGAGATTAATAGTTATAGCAGAAACTCTACCATAGAGAAAACTTTGCTGGCCGAGTCTCACACTCCTCTGGAAGAAAGAGGAAAAGGGTAAATGTGTGCACTCGACAAGCCAGCCATCAGATTCTCTCACCTACAGATCAAGTTCTCTTTATCGCAGAACTGGGGATCCTGGTCACGCTACACATTGCGGTTGAACCGGAAGCTGGGACTTCGCCAAAAGCCGCCGGGGCAATGCTAGACACCATGACATCATTGTAAACCAGGGCGACACCAGACAACCAATCTACCCCAGTGGGGCAGTCACCAGCCACAGGAGAGATCAACTATTCTCTCCGAAGCAAAGCTAAGTTTGCTTACCACCTGGACTCAAACCCATCAGACCCTTACCCTCACTTTATGATGAAACAGTGAGAATCTATGAGTACCACTCTGGCTACAACACTGGGTGTTAGCAAGCAGAGTGGATGTATAATAGCCATATACATTCAGTGTAACTTAGACAGAACCCCTGTATGCCAACTTAAGCTTGCTGCACAGAGTGCAAGCGAGTAAAGTAGGAGTGAGGAAGGGCCCCTCATTGTGGTAGTCCAATGAGAACTGAAACACAGTCTATGGAAGTGACATGCCATTTCTTATCTATGTGTAGTAATAAAAGTTGATGTGTGAAAGTGCACTTAACCCCGCTGACTGTGATGGGCCACGATCGTGGCTTTACCACCCGACTGCATTGGGCCACGATCGTGGCTCTGACGAGAACCGTTGTACCACTGCCGCAAACCATCCGGGTTGATCAGTTCACGTGACTTGCTAGTATCCATTGTGCACCGGCAAGCCTTGTCAGTCAGTTATCTCGAAGATTTTCGTCTGTTTTGACTGAAATAATGAGTGAATCAGCGACCCGAGTTGAGCAGGAGTTGCGTGGAAGTGGCACGAGTGAAGAATCAGTTGCCGAAGGCAGTAGTAACGAAAGCGAAGCAGGTGAGTCGATAAACTTTGATTATTTTGTTTGTCGAGTGATGCAACACTTGCTGCGTGCGGTTATTGGTTTGTTTACATTGTTTGTCCGCCACATGAAGGAAAGGGGGGGGGGGGGGGGGGGGGATGGAGGGGGCAGGGCACATGGTTACTTACAGGAGTGATAGGTTTTGGCCTGATCAAACTAGAAGATCGTTTCTGGGTGATTGTAGGTGTTTTGAAAGCACTTTAGAGATGAATAAAAGTGTGATTTGAAGAGAAACATTAACTTTTGTTTGTTTGTTTTTTTTTAGTTTGGAAACAGTGTGGGCGTGTCACAAGTGGGCGTGTCTTCAATGAAAGCTATAGCCCATCCCCTTCCTAATATGCTAGTGATTCAGATCTTATTTTTATTTATGATTTTATACATGACTTCATTTTTCATAGAATGAATAAGTAATGCTGTTCATATTTTTTTCTTTCTGAAAATCAGACTAATAAGTGGAAATTGAGTCAAGCTCTCTGTAACAACTCTTGCACCATTATGAAACAATGAATTGAACAGAAGACTTAGGATATATGTTTTCTTGTGTGATCCAGGATCTGGAAGCACTACTGCAGAGGAGAGTGATGCTGAGAGAGGAGGTCAAGAAAGAGGAACTGTGCTGCTGGCCATCCTACTTGTCTGCACTCCGGCTGAGAATGTTCTGGGGTGTGACGTGGGACTCTGCCCCAGGTGCTTTTCAGCCTTCCACAGAAGACCAAGGCCCTAACATTGTTCTGTGTCTTTCAGGACATGTTCTTCTTGTTTTCTGTCAAGTTACAAGTGTTTTGACATTCAAGCAGGAAAACTGTGGTGTTTCAAACAATGTGGCTGACGTTTTGGATTACCTTTTCGCCAGTTTCTGGATTACACTGTGAAGAATATCTTCATCTGCCATCAGGGTACTGTCTTGTAATTATTTTTTCAGATTCCTCATTATCTCTAGTTTACAAAAACATATAGTTTTACCTGTCTAGCTTCAAGACAAGCCTGCACAAACCCCATTTCCTATATAGTGAAATTTGATTGTCTGGATGCTGAATTATAGGTAAATCATTTGAGGCACAATTCATTATACATAGCTCAAGTCAAGAGAATTATCATCTTTCCCATGTTTCCAGCACATATTTGTCTTCATTTTATCTCCAGTCTGAAGTGTTTAGGTAGTACAGAAAGAAAAACTGTGTCTCTCCTAACATTTGACTTACTTTTCAAATAACTTTTTTCAGAAATTTTGTTGCTTATATTTTGAGGTCAGACTCCAAGTAGGTACCACCTACAGTATTTTCAGTTATTTCACTAGATTCTACAACATCTCTAGTTTCTAAAAATGTATAGGTTTGCATATCTAGTGCAAATAATATGTATGCAGAAGCCAAATTCTCAAGTGTGGTGTGTGACGAGTTTCCCGTCCTAGATTTTAACTACATTTCTTTAAAGAGACACTGAATAGACCTGCACCACATATCCCCTCAGACATTCCACCACCAACTCAGCTTCTGGACATCAATACAGGCCCACCAACCAAGATGGAAGTTACCAAAGCTATCAAGTCACTGAAGTCAGGTAAAGCAGTGGGTCCAGATGGAATTCCACCTGAAGCACTGAAAGCAGACATCCAGACGTCAACAGAGATGCTACATCCACTCCTA
Source organism: Conus betulinus (assembly GCA_016801955.1). Classification (NCBI taxonomy): domain Eukaryota; kingdom Metazoa; phylum Mollusca; class Gastropoda; order Neogastropoda; family Conidae; genus Conus; species Conus betulinus. The sequence goes on along the minus strand of JADBJO010001070.1, from coordinate 43,803 downwards.
AGCAAGATCTGGGAGCAGGAACGAGTGCCAGAAGACTGGAAAAGAGGCCACCTGGTGAAACTGCCAAAGAAAGGGGACTTGTCATCCTGTAACAACTGTAGAGGGATTATGCTGCTGTCCATCCCGGGGAAGGTGCTGGCCAAAATCATGCTAGAGAGACTAAAGACCGCCCTAGACAAGACCCTCCGCCAAGAACAAGCTGGATTGCGCCAAGACAGATCATGCATGGACCAAATTGCCACCATGAGAATTATCATCGAGCAGACCCCCTTGTACGCAGTATTTGGGGATTTCCAGAAGGCGTTTGACAGCATCGACAGAGATACCATCTGGAAAATCATGCACCACTATGGCTTCCCACCCAAGTTTGTTGCCATCATCCAACAACTCTACGAAGATGCCACATGCCAGGTCGTCCACGATAGGAAGCCCTTCACTGTACAAACCGGCGTCCGTCAGGGGTGTCTACTATCGCCAACAATTTTCCTGATGGTCATTGACTGGATAATGCGGTAGTCTACAGACAGGAAGAGGACAGGAATCCAGTGGACTTTCACGAAGCAACTGGAAGAGACTGGGCTTCTCCGACGACATCAGCCTTCTCTCCCACAAACAGCAAGATGCACAAGAGAAAGCTGTACGGGGTAGTAGAAGAAGCAGGAAAGACGGGCCTCCAAATCAACACAAAGAAAACAGAAGCCATGAGTCAACAACCAGCAACGAGACCCACTATGACTACAACATGAAGACATCACTGAAGTTGACAAGTTTGTCTACTTCGGCAGTGTGGTCAGCAGAGATGGAGGTACAGATGAGGATATCAAGAGCCGCATCAATAAAGCAAGGCACACCTTCACTACTATATAATTTGAGGATTGGTGATAAAGACCGAAACAAAAGGGGGGGGGGGTCAAAAAGAAAACAAAAACAATGCAAAAAACACACTCCCCATGGACTGAACATCAAGGACTGAGGTGGAGGAGTCGCCATTGTAGCTATACTGCCTGAATGACTGTTGGAGGTCCTCCTCTTTTTTTTTTTTCTTTTTTTTTCCCAATATGCCGGCAGCTAGGACTGGGTACATAGCTTGTTTGTGGTCTTCAGCACTACCCTACCCTTGTTGTTTTTCAAAAAGATTTTTTGAGGTAGAAAAAAATTGTTTGCGGTTGTATATGTTTATATCATATATATGCCTAGAAAAAATTGTTTGCGGTTGTATATGTTTATATCATATATATGCCTAGACACCCTAAGGCATGCATATCTTTATGAGATGTAAACGTGCTTTCTCCCCCTCTCACCCACTCCCTCCCCCCCCCCCCCCCCCCTCTATAATGGTAGGTGTGTGGGGGTGGGTAATGCCGGGAGGGTGGGGAGCGGGCACATGTGTGCGTGTGTGTGTGTGTGTGAAAGTTTTTTTTTCCCCCCTCCTCCCCCTCCCTCTTTTGCTCCCTCCCTCCCAACAACAACCGTCTACTTTCAAACCAGATTTCCTCTGATTTCCATTCACTCACCTTTCTTAGCCTGTGTCTACCCAGCCTCCTTTATTTTATTTTATTTTATTGTGTGTGTGTGTGTGTGTGTGTGTGTGTGTGTGTGTGTGTGTGTGTGTGTGTTGAGTTCTTGTCAAAAAAATTTTATTGTGGCATCTTTGTTTTATCTGCGTCTCCCCGTTCTTTACGTCATTAACACAGCAAAATTTGCGTGTACTGTCGTTTCATGTCACTTGAAAACGACTGTAAGAGTCGAAACGTTGTGCTTGTTTTTGTTTTCTTTTGACCCCCCCCCCCCCCCCCCCCCCCCCCCCCCCCCCCCCCCCTTTCGGTCTTTATCACCAATCCTCAAATGATATAGTTGTTCTGAAAAAGACCCAGTCAAGTGTTATCAATTTTTGTCACACCTTTACTACGCTACGGCCTATCTGGAATTCCTCTGCCCTCTCACTCCACAAACAAGATCAGAATCTTCAACTCAAATGTGAAATCTGTCCTTCTGTATGGTTCTGAAACGTGGCAAACAACAAAGACAAACACTCACGAACTCCAAACATTTATCAACAGATGTCTGCGAAACATTGTGAACATCAGATGGCCAGATGTTATGCCAATACAGAACTGTGGAACAAGACCAAACAAGTTCCAATAGAATTAGAAATCAGAAAACGGAAGTGGGGATGAATTGGCCACACCCTCAGAAAGTCTTCATCCAACTCACAAGACAAGCCCTTGAATGGAACCCTCAGGGCAAGAGAAAAGTGGGAAGACCAAGACAGACACGGCGAAGGAGTACCGACGCAGAAGTGAAGGCCGCCAGAATGACGTATGCCGAGAAGATCTCCCGAAATCGTGTCCGCTGGAAGAGTGTGGTTGCCGCCCTATGTTCCCAGGGAATTCAGAGGACTAAGTCAAAGCGTACAATATTTAAAGGACGTTGTATAAACATTTACCTTTCGGAAAGCTCTCGGCCTACTATAGGCCTGCCTAAATTTAGAGGTGGTTGAGAGGATGGTAGTGGGCGGATGAAAGCGGAAGGGCGGGGGACTTGATTACACAAAAATCTCTCAGTTATTTATGTATGGCCTTGACAAAACTGATAATTCACTCTGAATGGGGAGAATTTAGGTGAAATGGAAAATGCGTCCATCATACAAAACCAAACGATGTGGAGAAGGACGTAACAACAACACACTGCCACCGATGATAAGTACCAATTGTGGTAGCGAAGTCCCAGTTGTAAACATGCGTATGGAATGGATGGGACAATCCACGGCAAAAAAACAAAACAAAACAAAAACTAAAACAA
>JADBJO010001070.1:27500-29053 GCA_016801955.1 Conus betulinus | reverse complement strand
AGTCTAATGCGTTCCTTGCTTTTTCTAAACCACCAGCTTCCCCATCCCCTATTCACACGCGCCCCACCACCGTGTGGTCTTCCTCCGACCTTTCTCGTGCGCACACACGTACGACTGAGTGGCTGAGTACGAACATTGAAGGAAAAAGCATGTGGGTTTCAACTGAAGAAAGTATTGATCTGAAGTGCCATGGTTGCTGTAATCACGTGCTGGCCTGGCCAGAATGGATTAGTCGTGGAGGCATTGACAGAGGTCTGTTTGTTTTTGTCTGTGGTTTCCTCTGGTTTAAACTGACAGAGAGAGAGAGAGAGAGAGAGAGAGAGAGAGAGAGAGAGAGAGAGAGAGAGAGAGATATAAAGTAGACAGAAAACGGCTCTTCAAACAAATGTAAAATGAAATGTTCACGCTGTGAACAAAAAAACGTAGAGATGGTTTTATATGACAAGGAAGGGAACACTGCAGTCTTTTGCGTAATGGCCTGTGTTCCCTCAAGTCTTCCTCTCTGAAGTCCATAGACCATAAGTACGTAGGCTGAAGAAAGAAGAGAAGAAGAAGAAGTGCGAGAAGTGCGAGAAATGCGAGAAGAAGAAGAAGAAGAAGAAGAAGAAGAAGAGGAGGAGGAAGAGGGGCGTCCGCAGCAACAAGGAAATATGTGGGTGAAATTGAATTGAGGAGTCCCACTCTACCCGTCTAAATCCCAAACACATTCAGCAAATGTGGATCAAGTCCAGACAGGACTAACACCTCCATAAAGGCATGCCTCTAAATGGGATCTTAACTGGCGACCGTCTAGTCCACAGACCACAGAGCTAGCCACTGTACTACAACGGCTGGTAGACTTCAGAGAATATTGGAGAGATCCTCAGTCAGTGCTCTCAGTGCGAGACAATGCCATTCAATCATTAGCCGTCACCATTTTCACAAATGGCTGCCCATATGAACGGATGGGGCAAGAAAGAAAGAAGATGATCAATGAACAATAAAGCGGAGACAACAATGAGATTTCCACAGTTTGGTAGCCTGATTCAGAACTACTAATCGTGCAATAGGGATTTTTTAAAATCACAAGTGACAGTTGGATTTAATGCAGAGACAACAATGAGATTTCCACAGTTTGGTAGCCTGATTCAGAACTACTAATCGTGCAATAGGGATTTTCCTTTTTATTTCACATGACCATTGGATTTCCTTACATCATTACTGAGGTTACGTAATTTCACCTGCTGGCGCACACAGCAAATTTGCAAACAGCCAGGTTTACTGGCCACATCACTGAGGCTGACATCTAACATCATCTGACAATTTTGATCTCTTTATAACATTAACGCTGAATTCGGCCCAGCTCGAATGCAATCCAAGTGGCTGGCTTGCTTGCTTGTCGACTGGCTGTGAAGGAAGGTTATCAACTGAAAAAAAAAAAAAAAAAAAAAAGGAAGGTTATTCATTTCTGTCACTATCACAGCACACATTTGAATGTCTGTCTCTCTATCACTCGTGATTCTCTTGACCCCTCTGTGACAACGCTAAGAATCAGGCAGTGCGTTCCATCATGG
>JADBJO010001070.1:15000-17500 GCA_016801955.1 Conus betulinus | reverse complement strand
ACCTGTGTGTTATTAACCTGTCGTACCATCATCACTGTGTTATTAACCTGTCGTACCATCATCACTGTGTTATTAACCTGTCGTACCATGATCACTGTGTTATTAACCTGTCGTACCATCATCACTGTGTTATTAACCTGTCGTACCATCATCATTGTGTTATTAACCTGTCGTACCATCATCATTGTGTTATTAACCTGTCGTACCATCATCATTGTGTTATCAAACCTGTCGTACCATCATCATTGTGTTATTAACCTGTCGTACCATCATCATTGTGTTATTAACCTGTCGTACCATCATCACTGTGTTATTAACCTGTCGTACCATCATCACTGTGTTATTAACCTGTCGTACCATCATCACTGTGTTATTAACCTGTCGTACCATCATCATTGTGTATTAACCTGTACCGTACCATCATCACATCACTGTGCTATTAACCTGTCGTACCATCATCACTGTGTTATTAACCTGTCGCACCATCATCATTGTGTTATCAACCCGTCGTGCCATCATCATTAATTTTCTCAGCCCCTCCTACCATCATCACCTGCCGGGCGCCAGGACCCAGCCACAGACATGTAGAACCACACGCCCCATAAGTCTTCGGGGTTGAAATCATCAGGAGTCCTTTGTCTTGGCTGGATGTGACTTCTCCTGTCACCGCTGGTAGCTATCACGTGTATGAATGAGTCGGTTCACCGGAAAAAAACAAGACAGTTGGAAAAGAACAGGAGGATGGAAGCCCCACTGTGATAAAAAAAAAGAAAGAAAAGAAAAAAAAAAGGGAAAGGGAAAAAAAGAAAACAAAAGTGGGGGGGAAAAAAACTGGAGGCTGATGGATTTAAGAAGAAAGAAAAAGAAAAAAAAAAAAAAAAAAAAAAAAAAAAAAAAAAAAGAAAAAAAAAAGTTATCTCGTTTATACTTCGCTGTTGCTCTACGCCCGCTCACTCACCCTCTGTAATGCGGGTCGCCTATCATGCTCGTGGAAGCAGCTCAGTCGTGACTCGCACAGTTCAAAAGGTGATCATCTCTCTCTCTCTCTCTCTCTCTCTCTCTCTCTCTCTCTGTAGATGTCTCTTCTCTCCTGCTCACTAAGTGGCAATAGTCCAAAGCCACTCAGTGTCCTCGCTCTGTCAAAAACAACAACCATGCCAAGGATTCTGATTTTGAAGCCTTAGCACTGCCGCCTGTGAAGGACTCAAAATCAGCTGGGTCATAATTCGGTGTATTCAAGGCACAGACATACAACAAAACAAATAAAAAAAAAAAAAACCCAAACAAACATGCAAACAAACCAAAAAGCAAAAACAAAAACAAACCCGAATGATTATCATCAGAAACATGGTAATGATAATTATTTGGGGCACATTATGATTGTATGAGAGGCAAATAATGATACAAAATGTTTGATTTTCAAGTAAAAAAAAAGTTTTATTTACGCAGAAAAACAGCTTCACTACTTTAAGACGCTGTTAACGTCATTAGATGAAGAATCAAAAGAAAGGAAGCAATACAGTGAAGGTAAGAACAGTTTAAAAGGAGTAACATGAACGATAGAACGTGCATCCTAGTTACCTGTTTTCATGTGGCATAATTACTATTCTGATGTTGATCAGCTTTGGACGGCTGGATGGGACCATAAAACAAGAGCGGTAGGGTGGGGGTGGGGGAGTCTGAGTATAATAAAGCAACATGGGTAAACATCAGTGCTTCTACATCAGAACAGTGATGATCAGTCTTTTGGTAAAGAAAATTTCTGTTTTCACCGAAAAGAATAAACAATATGGGGTTTTGAACCTTGTAAGCGTCCTTCGAAATATCTTCCTTGCTCTGCAGATGTCTGCGCTAATGACTGGCGAAAGAGACAACTCTTTTCCCTCTGCGTTCCAGCACTAATGATCTCCCCTGTCTGACTCTGTGGGCCGCAGTCACTTCTGCACGACTATGATTCGTTTCTGTGACACGGGGGGATTGGCTGTGAACACGACTGGAAGGAATAACTTTCAGGGGATGTGTGAGATGGTGGCCAAAAGTGATTCTCTTTACCCTGCCTAAACGTCCGTGACCTAGAATTAAAGGAAGTCGGTGGCCGGTGCGTCATAGACAACCTGAGGGGGGGGGGGGGGGGGGGGGGGGGGGGGGGGGGGGGGGGGGGGGGGGGAAGGAGGAAGGAGAAGAAAAGGGGGAGATTAGGGCAAGGAAGACGAAGGAGAGTAAAAACAAAAGAGGGGGGGGTGGGGGATGGGGAGCGGAGGGAAGAAGATTGGGATAAATAGGAGTAGCAAGTAAAGAAAAATTCTTTCTTTTTTTTCTTCGAAACTAGCCTAAAATGTCCTCTTGTTAAAACAAAAAGTTAAACTTACGAAATTAAAAGAAAACAGAAAAGGAGACAGACAGGTCATAAATGCACGAAGACACAGACAAACACACAAAGACACAGACAGACAGACAAACAAACAAAACAAACATACACACACACACACACACACACACA
>JADBJO010001070.1:0-5000 GCA_016801955.1 Conus betulinus | reverse complement strand
ATCCATGTTGGTACAGAAAGAAGCAGACAGAAGATGCCCAAGTATTTTTTGTTTTTCTCATGATAAAATAACAACATTTTGTAAGCTTTCTTAGGTAAACGATGAGACGGCATCTTCAATATCCTTAACCAGTACTTAATGCTCTTCAAGTACAAATTTACATACAATGGAAATCTACCTAACTCTCCATACACCATCACATTAGGAGTTCTTATGCTTACATTTAAAAATCTTTTTAAGGCGAAAAGATGCACTTTTTCTACCACATCAACATTTCCCATGATGCCCCATACCTCTGCTCCATAACTGAGTACTGGTTGAATCTGAGCATCAAAGAGTTTGAAAAATATAGATGGGGATTTTTCTCCCAAGGACCATAGTACTTTAAATATACTGATCACTCCTTTCTTTGCTCGGCTTGCCATATCATTCAAAGTGTGCGTGAAGGAAGTCTGGTAGACATAATAACTCCCAAGTACTTATACATGTTAACAACTGTCATCTTGGTCTGCCCATACAGCCATTTTTCTTGGTCAGAGATATATCCACCATTTCTAAATATGACTATGTTTGATTTCTCTAAGTTAAACTATAAGACCGAGTCTTTTGGACGTGTTGTGCAAAACGTTTTAACTGGTTTTGAAGACCTGCAACTGAATCAGATAACAAAATAATGTCATCAGCAAACATAAGTATCAAAATTTCTACAAAATCAGGTAACAACTGAATTCCATGTTTCCCTTTCTGAATAATATCCACAGCCAGTTCATTAATGAAAAGGGAGAAAAGAACTGGACTACACACCTCCCCTTGCTTTAGACCTGATGGACATAAAAATGCATCACTTAAATCCCTTCCTGCTCTAACTCTTGCTTTCACAATATTATACATGCTAGTTATTGCCCGATACATTTTCCCATGAATCCCTCTTTTTTTCAAAATGCACCATAAATTTGCACGATGGACAGAATCGAAAGCTTTTTCTGAAATCAATAAACGCAACATACAGTTTCTTGTGAAATAACAGTTGTTTCTGAGCCATGGCAAACAATGTAAAGACATGATCAATAGTACTATACTTTTTTCTAAAACCTGCCTGACAGTCCTCAATGACGTGGTTCTCTTCAATCCATCTGTCTAATCGTCCATTCAGAATATGGCTATACAATTTACTGCATACATTCAACAAATATATTCCCTTGTAATTGTCAGGTAACTTCCTATCGCCCTTTTTAAATAGGGGTTGAATAACTGACTCTGACCACTGAAGGGGATAAGTTCCAGTAGAAAAACAATGTATTGAACAATATGACTAAAAATGAAGCAACTACAGTAACTGAGTTTTTGAAGATTTCTCCGATAATTCCATCAGGACCGGCAGCCTTTTTATTCCTTAATGAACGAATGCGGCGTAAACTTCACTTTCCGAAAAGTCACACTCAAGAGAATCTGTGTTATGCTGACTTGACCCATCATCAACCTGTTCTTCTGACTCGCCAGCAATATCTTTTGACTGGCTACAATTCACACCAGACTCAAATACTTGGGAAAAATGTTTAAACCATTCATCTTTGGTAATTTTGTTGTCAGTACATTTATTCCACGTAAGAGATTTTACTTTGCTCCAAAACCCAGTAGGGTTATTGATATTTTCATTCAAAGAATTTATTACCTTTGTGCGGTGGTCTTTCTTTTTCAGTCTCAAGAGCTCTCTTATATTCTCTGCGTTTTTGATTGTACAAATTTCTAATTGTTTCATTGTCTTCTTTATGTTTGTAACACTGTCTCAAATGGTAACTGCGCTCTTTTTTATGCTGGCTACATTCTTGATCAAACCATGGATCTGATCGTTCTTTTCCGACTGTAATGGTTTTTCTCATGCATGAACTAGCTGTAAGCAATGCATCATTAAACACTTGAATGGCTTTTTTTACATCGACATTAACCAGACTGGAGGCCTGCCTCATATGACTTTGAAAAACTCGTTACTTGATATATTTTCCTTAAATTCATAGACGTTTTCTTCATCCCAAACTATTTTGTCAATTTTGTAAATATTTTGAGATATGTCATGCTGATCAGCTCTTTCTAATTGAGAGTCAAACACAACTTCAACAGGCATGTGTTTTGATTCTGTTCTTGGTGTAACATTCAAAGAAACACAATATTCCAGTAAACATCTTGATACTATGGCATAATCAACAATACTACAGCCTGTTGTGAAATATAAGTATAGTGACCATAATCTAAATCTTCTGAAATTGCACCATTCAAAATGAAAAGATGAAAATAATTGCAAAGATCTACAGGTACGTGCCAAAGTCATTTTGAATTTGATCTTTTGATGTACGGTATACCTCATGTTCACAGACTCTGTCCTGAAATATTTCCATGTTCAGATCATCATCACACTCTTTTGCATTCCTGCCCCCAGTGCGAGCATTGAAATCCCCGAGTAACAATAACGGCAAATTTCCAAGAGATTCTATTAAATCCATGATACATTGCTCTAAAATGGTAATACCACTGGTACGTCACTAGTTTGGTAATATGTAGAAGAGCTTGGAGGCAAGTACACACCAACTAGAATTACCCGGTGATTCTGTTCCCAACAAATCTTTAGACAGTTTCAATACAACAATATTATCATACTCCACATTCACTTTTTCAACATACTTTAAGAGATCTTTCTTCACGAGAAGTGCTACACCTCCAGACAATCTTGCAGTAACCCCATCTGACAGACTAACACCTGACACAATGAAAGCGTGATGATTTGGAAATAACGTTCCGGAAATTGGGTTGCGAACGTTTCCACCAGGAGACAAATGTCAAAATCACTAATATAAGCACGCAGATCGTTATCATACACACGTGAGAGACCTTCAATGTTGTACGTCATAAATTTCACATTTGGCATGACATGGGCCCGGCCGAGTCCCTATGCGGTATCTTGTTTTCCATGCTTATTTGCCGTTTCGTGAATCGTGGTCTGGCGTTTGGCAGGGATGCTTGCACACGAAGCACTCCGTAGCCTGCCTAGAGGCCCGTCACGTGCAGTTTTGTTTCTCTTGTTGCGTGACCGGTGCGTCGTGTCCTCGCTGCCCCTCCGCTCAGTGTCTGTCTGCGGTGTGTGAGGTTCAGTCACAGTGTCTGTCTGCGGTGTGTGAGTGGTTCAGTTACAGTGTCTGTCTGCGGTATGAGGTTCAGTTATAGTGTCTGTCTGCGGTATGAGGTTCAGTTACAGTGTCTGTCTGCGGTGTGTGAGGTTCAGTTACAGTGTCTGTCTGCGGTGTGTGAGGGTTCAGTTACAGTGTCTGTCTGCGGTGTATGTTGTTCTGTCACAATGTCTGTCTGCGGTGTGTGAGGTTCAGTTACAGTGTCTGTCTGCGGTGTGTGAGGTTCAGTTACAGTGTCTGTCTGCGGTATGAGGTTCAGTTATAGTGTGTCTGTCTGCGGTATGAGGTTCAGTTTACAGTGTCTGTCTGCGGTGTGTGAGGTTCAGTTACAGTGTCTGTCTGCGGTGTGTGAGGTTCAGTTACAGTGTCTGTCTGCGGTGTATGTTGTTCTGTCACAATGTCTGTCTGCGGTGTGTGAGGTTCAGTTACAGTGTCTGTCTGCGGTATGAGGTTCAGTTACAGTGTCTGTCTACGGTGTATGTTGTTCTGTCACAATGTCTGTCTGCGGTGTGTGAGGGTTCAGTTACAGTGTCTGTCTGCGGTGTGTGTTGTTCTGTCTCAGTGTTGTTCGTTTTGTCTCTTGAGTCCTGACATGTTGTTTCTGTGGTATTATCAGTCAGTTCTGATATCTCATTTTTTCTTTGATTTGGGTTGTCTGTGTCGGTATGGGACTGTTGACAGCTGTGTCTGTCGTTTGTCTCTGCATAAATCGGTGTTGTATTTTCTGTCTGATTTAACTGCTGTAACTGACTGCCTGTTCTGCTTGTATCAGTAACATTCTGCTCAGCTGGGTGTGTGTGGCACTATCCAGAATCTGACCTTGTCCACAAATGTCTGTCGTTTTCTGTCGTGTGTTTCATTTTCTGCCCCTGTCTCTGTGTTACCATTTTCTGTGCGCTCTTTTTCTTTATCATTTTCTGTCGTCTCTTTGCCAGTACTTGTAACCTGTTCTGTCATATGTTTTTTTGTGTGAAGTATTCACAGTAGTAACATTGTCAAGTGACAGAGAGTTGTCAACCATGTCACACTGACCGGTGAGGATGATGTTTCGTGCTGGCAGTGGTGGGAACTGCTGCATGGAGGCATAGAAGGGGTACGGCTGGGTAACGTTGTTCCAGTCCTGCATCCCAGTCCTGTCGTAGCCCCCTCCTTCCCCCTCGTATTGCGCGTAGCAGCCAGTAGATGAGCGGCCACCATAGTGGGTGTCACTGTACCATGACCCCCACTGTTGCTCAGACTTCTGTCTGTCACCCCTCCATCTGACAGCATCACTGTAGCTCTCGGCGCTGCTGTGGTCACTTCTGCTGTAACGGTTGCTGGAGTGGTAGTAGTCAGTGTCGTGGTTCTGGGAGTAGCCGTCATCGTGGTGCTGTGTCGTCTGCGCAGTTGGGAGTGGCGTGTCCTCTGCTCCTCCACCACCAGTCTGTTGCCCCTGTAGTAGGCGTGCACCCCTGCCGTCGGTACTCTTGTACAGTCTCTCTCTGTCTGTCTGTCAGGTCCGCTGCCACTGTCACGTTCTTCCGCCGCAGTACTTCCTTGCCGCGGTCAGGACTGCCATTTTGTCTGACCATCGGGTGAATGTGACAATCACTGGAGGTGGGCGACCCTTGTTATCATTGTGTCGTCCAAGTCGGTGTGCACGCACGATGTCATCACGACACCACACCTTGCCTGGCACTGATCCTTGCAAAACGTCATCTTGCCGTCAAGAGTTGTAACTGATCTGTGACACCTTGAATTTTCAACTCATTGACGGTTTGTTTGGTGGTGGTGTTCTCCCCGAACTAAACTTGTCACAGCTTTTTGAAGCGTGGAAGTTTT
>JADBJO010001069.1:484830-497199 GCA_016801955.1 Conus betulinus | reverse complement strand
CGGCGCCCCCAGTCCGTGCTTTGTCCCTCTCCCACCAGGCCCTGCTTGAAGCACTGTCTTTGCACGGCGGCTCCGTTCTTTTTCGTATTCTCCAAGTCTGGAACCAGATAAAATATCGCGTTCCCTCGCACTCCACATCATCCGAGGTCACCGGGTTCGCAACAGGGGCAAGAGTTGCGTGTGTGAGACAAGTGAGTTACGGCACGCCGGCCCCTGGGGGATTTGGGGGGTGATCCGCGTCAGATCCCATTTTCTCTGATGCAACGGTCCTGATTTTGTTTCATGAGAGAGGGGCCATGTCCCGACGGTTGGGGATGTTCGTATCTATCCCTGGCAGTCGGGGCCAAGGTAAGACGCACCAGACCAACATGGGCAAGCCTGGGACCCCGAGAGCAGGCCTTTATAAAAGGAGGGAAATGGTGATGCCGAGGAAAAACGATATCAGAGCCTGGAGATCAGAGTTTACTGCCTGTTCTCAGAGTGACAACAACAACAACGGGAAAACTGAAATGTACGTCATGGCAAGGTACAAGTTTCTCCCGAATCCTTTTCACGTTTGGAATTCTGAAAGTAGTGGCCTACCTCTCATCTACAACTAACATGTTGCACGCACGATGCCCCCCGCGGGTATCTCCAGAGATTTCCACGTCTCTTGGAGTACTGTAATCAAACTCCGGTCCGTTCAATTGTTCGCCCCCACCCCCCCCCCCGACCGGTCGTCCGGGGTTCAACATGGAGGCCCAAGGACGGAGAATGAAGACCCTGAGAAGAAGACGGAGGAGGATTTGAAAGGAAGGTGGGAGAGGGATGGAGGACAGGAATGTTCATACGGGGGTCTGACGTCTTGCCGGGGGGGGGGGGGGTGCGTTGGGGGGGGGGGGGGGGGTGGTGGGGGGGTGGTGGGGTGGGGCGTGGGGGAGGACGGAAACCCAGGCTGGACGGGGGGTAAGACATGCGAAAGGCGGATGGACGACACGGAGGGCTACAGGAATAACACGGGGGACGAACCGAATGGTGGGCTGGGGGTGGGGGGGCAGGCGGGGCCGGTGGAGGCCGGGCAGAGGCCTTTGCTTGCGATGGTGGAGCGATGCGGCGGGCCACATAAGAGGGGGAAAACGGAACGCGTATTCAGGGGAAAGAGGGAGCCATGCGGCAAGGGGGGGATGAGGAGGAGAACGCCCGGCGCGCCGTGGGGCTGGCGTGGGTTGGGGTGTGTGTGGGGGTGGGTGGGGGGGGTGTGGGGGGCGCGGGCGGGCGTGCGGCGCGCGCGCAGTGGGGTATGGAGGTTTGGGGGGGGGGGGGTGTGGGGTGTGGGTTGGTGGTGGGGGGGCGGGGGATGCCATGCTCTACAGCCAATCTGGACCTGGGACCGTAATGAATGGGGGGCCATGCTTGATGTAAGAGGCCATCCTTAATGACGGCCATGCTGATGTTAGAGAACATCTTTAATGACAGCCATGCTTGAGGTTAGAGACAATCCTTAACGACGGCCATGCTTGTGTTTAGATGGCCATCCGTAAACGACGGCCTGCTTGTTGTAAAGAGGCCATCCTTAACGACGGCCATGCTTGAGTTAGAGACCATCCTTAACGACGGCCGTGCTTGATGTTAGAGGCCATCCTTTAACGACGGCCTGCTTGTTGTAAGAGGCCATCCTGTAAACGACGGCCATGCTTCAGATGTTAGAGGCCATCCTTAACGACGGCCTGCTGTTGTAAGAGAGGCCATCCTTAACGACAGCCATGCTTGTTGTAAGAGGCCATCCTTAATAACGGCCATAGCTTGATGTAAGAGGCCATCCTTATCCTAAACGACGGCCGTGCTTGATGTAAGAGGCATGCTCCTTAATAACGGCCATACTTGATGTAAGAGGCCATCCTTAACGACGGCCGTGCTTGATGTAAGAGGCCATCCTTAATAACGGCCATACTTGATGTAAGAGGCCATCCTTCGGCCACTTAACGGACGCCGTGCCTGCTTATGTAAGAGGCCATCCTTAATAACGGCCATATTGATGTAAGAGGCCATCCTTAACGACGGCCGTGCTTGATGTACAGAGGCATCCTTAATAACGGCCATACTTGATGTAAGAGGCCATCCTTAACGACGGCCGTGCTTGATGTAAGAGGCCATCCTCTAATAACGGCCATACTTGATGTAAGAGGCATCCTTAACGACGGCCGTGCTTGATGTAAGAGGCCCTCCTTAATAACGGCCCTATTGATGTAAGAGGCCATCCTTAACGACGGCCATGCTTGATGTGCGAGCCATGCTTGATGTGGGGGTATGCTTAATGTGTGGGGCATACATGAGGTGGAGGCATGTTTAATTAGCAATATCTTCATTTTTTGAAAGAACTTTTAAAGCAGGCTCAATTATCAAGTGAAAGTCTTAACCAGCCCAACACAAATGCAAATTTTACGACGGATAATTATGGGCCATACTATAAAAACGCCTGCATCTACATTTAATTATTCGATCCCAGAGTCATATGCAAGAAAATCGGAAAGTATTCAAATAAACCACAAAATATATGACAATGCTACACCGCGGAAACAAAAACTGCAGAACACATAGCCAGTGTCCACCTTGAACCTGTGTGTTTGTATAATTTTCACACAACAAGTTGCCAGATTACAGCGAGGAAGTCGGCATGCCATAGATTGTGATTAAACCTTCCAAAGATAAGACAGGAAGACAGGAGAATGATCCCAGAGGCTTATAAAACAGTTGATCAGAGCAAAGAAAGACAAAAAGGGGTGCCAAAGAGGTGACAGAAAAGAGCAAGTCATCAGCAAATAATTCAGAATGGAAGGGAGCTGTTTGCATTGAGACATAACCCCAACATCCCATGCTGCCATAAGTATCTTGTAAACAACTCATTCCCGGTTGTTAAAGCTGACATGTTGTAGTGTAAACAAACAGCTCACTCTCTGCTTGTCATAACTGACGTGTCACATATTAGTAAACAACCCATTCCCTGTTGCTAAAGATGACCGGCATGATTCATGTAAAACATCCTCGTTTAATTGTCACAGCTGATATGTCCATGAATATTAGTAGAAAAGGCAAAATATGTTCTATAATCAAGCCACACACCACTGTACATGGCCACATGGCCCAAAGGCTTATGCAGAATGAAACACATCTTCCTGTCTGAGCCACGATAGTTTGCATGGCATCCATTGTAAACTGAGCAGTAGGTGTGACATCCCTGTACACTTGATGCATACATTTCTGAACGCCTAACTGACATCGGCCATCATCGACCCAAACTGGGCATTGTGTACTTCAACTATCTCCAAAACAGCATCTGGCATTTAGCTGCCCATTTCTCTGCCTCTGTCCTTGCATCAGCTGCGGTAGTCTCTGCCTCAACCTTTTCCACTGCGTTGAGCTATTCCACCTCAATATTCCTCTGTGAGCACTTTCATCCCATCTTGGTCTCTGCTGAATGTCAATAATCCAATGGGCTCTTCTGTATGGCTAAGAACTGTTCCTTAAAATCAAAGAACTAAAAGGAATACATAGATGATCAAAATAAGTGCCCTTCTTGGACGCAGCTGCTCCTTACCACAAACTATCTTACCATATATTCGCAATTTGTCCGGTAGGGAATATAAAAGAGTTTGCTTTAGTGAATAGCATATGGGGTTACAATTCAGGTGTTTGTACATTAAGAGTATCCTTGTACCACCCCACACATTAGTTATGCACGTCCATACTCAACCAAATATTCTCACTCTTGTGTACCGGTTAGCATACATTGCTTTTTGTTCTGCCGCCCGACATCGCTGAGAAAAGTACAAAGAGTGTACTGCTACAATGAAAATGCAAAGCGTGTTCGGTCTGCGTATCTGTTGTCCTCGCGTCGGTTGCCGCTGCTGTTTATTAATCTAGGGTCATCGTCCAATATATTGTCCGATCACATCGGCTTGTTTGTTCAATTTTGGCGTCATTGTGGGTATTGCTTGACTCATTCATCATCACTATCCATCATTCTCATAGTGGGGGCAGCTGCTCCCATGCGCAGGCAATCATTATCATCACCCGTCGTCCATAGCAGGGACTGCCGGATCGGCTGCGTTAATGTTGCAAAGTCGATTACGTCATTACCAGAACGTCGTCCGGTATTGTCATTTTTCATGATTGATCAACATTGTCGCATGACTCGCCGTATCTCATCATCTCCTCATCATCATCACTCATCATCAACATCTGATCGCCGTCGTCTCGGGTCGTCATCGGTACGATATCACGACGTTGTCATGGGCTTGTTGTTCCCGCATAACGTCCGTTATCGTGTATCCTAATCTAGAAGCTGTGAAAAATGATGTTACCTGCGGCTGGACGAACTTCCATTGTGTCATCTTGTATAAATCCACAGCCTTGCCCTGGCCCTCAACTTCCTTCTACAGAAGAGAGAACAGCGAACTGTGTACCAAAACTGTTGGTCACAGCCCGCGTCGGGCTGGGGAGCACCGGCCTAGCCTTCCTATCCACTTTCCCGCTTTTTTGGACTCCTAGCATTCCTTTGCCGTCCGCGTCTACCCTAGCCGCCTCCGTGCAAGCCGAGGGAGAATGGGGACAGCAAGCAGTGTAACGCCCCCCCTGGAGATAATGAGGGAGATGATAGAGCGATTGGATACCTCAAGCGGACTCAAACCTCCACACTGCCTATTTCCACAGTGCCAATCCGTTACCTGGACTGCCTGTGAATAAGTTGTGGCTACAACCCCTCAGGGGTATCGGTAATCGACTTGTTTTCCCACTGGCCCACCGCCATGGACGGCCGTGGGAGTGGGAGCAGTAACTTTTTTAAGTGGAATGAGTGGCATATGTAGTCCCGTCAACCCTCTATTCCCAGCCTAGGCAAGACATGGTCAGATGGCTGGAGGTAGTCAGGAGTCATTTGGCCACTGTTACCTGTGTCTCGCTATGCCCTGGTTTGCTTTTCCCACCCAGGGAGCGTGTTGCTGGTGTCGCCTCTGAGACATATTTTTTTATCTGTCCAGAATTTGTATAGAGGAATAGACCTTAGCTCACCGGGTACACCGAACCTTCAGTTACTCTGGCCAAGGTCCCAGCAGCCATCGAAGCCCTTAGTTAGAGATGTGGCCACATAGTTACTTACGGAAGCAAAAAACCTTTTAAAAAAGGCATGTCGACCTAGGTTTCCAATAAAAACAAAATGGGACCGCGACGTCCACACCCCAGGATTGTCCTGTCAGATGGGCGACACTCCCTCCGGCACGGCATACACACCAATGATGATCATTGAAAAATGGTGGGCCTTTGCTAACCAAGAATCCTTGTCCTGATTGTATGCAGTTCATTGCTTAGCCCCGTCTCAAAGAATTGATGTACCAAATTCGATACTGATCCTCCCCCCCACCTCCTTAGAGGAGTGTGTGCAGAACCATGCTACCGGTGGTGGGGGGGGTAGCCTGCCGTACAGATCTCCACGGGGCATGGCAGGGCCCAATGGTGTGTGGCAGAGACAAGCGTTAGAAGACCTGGAAGCAATCGTGAGGCGAGGTGGGCCATGCAATGAACATAATCTTAGTATTTCACCGCGAAGCAACGACTCCAACGGTTTTCTACGTGGGTGGGCCTAGTTTTGTTAAAACACCTCAGCCTGCTCACAGCGATATGGACAGCTCTGCCACTGGTGAGACACAAACCAGGTGGGGGGGGTGTCAGGATGTGTGGAAGAGGGCAGAACCAGGGCAGTAGCGACCCTGTGGGGGGCCGCCGTGAGGGACCGGGGACCAGGGGGGCCCGCCGGCCCAGCGGGGGACAGAAGGACAGGGGAACCACGCAAGTTGGGTGTAGGGGGTCCTATGGGTGGTTCTGGGCAGTGGAGGTCCGCCGTCAGCATTGATACACCGAGCAGCTACAGGCTTGTCGTTTCCACGTCAGGGACCGGGCTCTGAGCGGTTTTCATCACAGCTGAATGTTACAATCATGCAAACCATTCGAATACGGTCGGTCTGCCAAAACTACTCAAAACAAACCGTTAGAAAATCAGTCCTTTACGAACTGAAGGGGTCCTGTTTCCTTCTCGACAAGGAAGGGTGAAGTGACAGACAACACGCCAACTCATGATGAGGAATTCGCCTTTTAGTCGGGGACATAGTCTCATAGATTCCTCCCGAACTGCCTATTGCCAAGAGAACTTGTAGCATTGCCCAAAAGTCATGTGGCTTGTAAATGTCTGAAGAGCATTGAAGTTTGTTGAAATTTCCGCTTGGTGCGGTGTTGGCTTTGAAGAGGGGTGCAGTTCATCGGGGTCACATTTCACGGGTCCGAGCCCGTTCACAATCCTGCTGCATCGAAGCCTTGCACAATGGAATACCTCCAATGCTCACAGGCTATGTCGGCGACCACCCTGTTTAGCTTTGAGATACTTAACTAGTCTGTTTAGACTTGTTCATTAGGGCACGAACATACAGATTCTTATACTAGCGACTCTGGCCTTGAGAGATGCTATCCTTTGTTCCCCTCCCCTGTGCTGTCCTGCATGTTTTTCCTTCTGTTCCATGATTGACTACAACTACCCCATTCATCCTGCCTGCTGGGTAGCCTTCTTTTTGCTGTCTTGCAGCCCTCTTCTTTCTGTCTCCTTTCCCTATCTTCTCGGTTTCTATTTTACTCCATTACGCATCTAGTCGTTGATGGTGTCTCCTGAAGTTGTTACGCGGGCTCACGTTCCCTGTGGCAACCGCTCGTAACTATCCCATCTCCTTATCATCTATATGATCTTCTATTCTGTGCATACTGTTTCCAAGCCTACCCGATCCACCGCCACATCCTGAGCCCCCATGCCTTCGACCTTGTGTCCGGAGTGGCGGGCCGCGCCTGGGTGTAGGTTTCTGGGGTCGGATGCGACAGGCGCAACCGGGGACTCGGTTCCCTGGGCCAGCCGGTTCCGATCTCATCGGCTTAAACGGCGAGCAGAACTACCCGGTGGCCGCACTGTGCCGGCAGGCGGCTGATGCCTGGGGGCCTACCTCCTATCCTATCGAGGCCACGCGTCCAGTCGCAGGTGTCGGTCGGTGCCAGGCTCGCGGGGTGGGACTCCAGTGCGGAAAGGAACAGGGTAGGACCTTTGAGAGCAATGGGAAACGAATAAATCGGCGGCGGGGGCCGTGGGTCCGGGGGCCAAAATGGTGGGGCCACGTGGCGCCAGCAAAAGCACAGGGCGATCGTTCTGTAAAAAGTGGGGAGGATGGCAGGATGGGGCCACGAGGAGCCCGGTGTCTGAGGGACCGCGGCCAGGCACGTACGGCGGGAAAACGGCGGGGCCGGTTGTTTGTCGTGATGACGGGATATCCCGCAAAGTACGCACGCGATCTTGTAAAATGAACAGCACGGCATGAGGCGCGGAGTATGCCCGCGTGGGAATGTACCCCCTGATAACCGGGACGAACGGCGGGAACAGCCTGGAACGGGCGTGGTCTGCTTTTAGGAATACGCAGAAGTCCTGGCCGATCTTGCGGAAAAGGGGCTAGGTGGGGGGCATGACGTTGCATGGGGGGGGGAATAAGCCCGAGGGTGTATGGACCCGGGTAGGCCGACAACGGCTGTAACGGGCCGGTACGAGGGCGTGGGGGAATGCGTAAAAGGACGTGGACCGAGCGTGGCGGGAAAATGGGGAGGTAGGGTCATGAGGGGTCCCGACGAAGACGATGGGGGATGTACACCGGGGGGAAAGCCCGGTTACACGCGGGAAGGGGCGTAACGAGTGGGCGTGGCTTCAGTGAGGGCAGATCTCAGAAAGACGGGCGAGCGTGGGGGGGAAAAGTACAGGGCGCTGCATTATGGTCCCGGGGGGGCCTGATGGGGGAGGGGGGCCCCGGTTTTCGGGACTGCTCGGCGGGAACGGCCGGTACGGGTTGGGGTGCGTGATGGAAGATCGCAAGGACAGGTGTCCATGACAAGCCCCAACGTTGGCGGAAATCAAGAGGGTGGTCGACAAAGCCAGAGCCAAAATCATCACCAGGGCCAACACGGAATACCTTACCAGCTGTACAAGAAATGTCCCAAGGTGTGCTGGAGTGGCTCCCAGCTGCTGCGATCAGCTTGGAGAAATCAAAGATCAGCGGCCAGTGGATGGAGCGGCAGATGGGGTTGTACATCCCCAAAGAGCAAAGTCAAGTGACTCAGACAGTTCAGTCCATAGGCACTACTGAACGTCGAAGGGAAAATCTTCTTCCTGTCATGGCAGCAAGGCTGACCAAGTACCTCATGGAAAAAATTACATGGCATGGTCAGGGGTTCCATCCAGAAGGCTGGCATTCCCATGCGTGGCTGGCTGTGTAGAACACGCCACATGATTCTGGGACGCAATCCAAAGAGCAAAAACAGAAAAGACGAGACCTGGACGTAAGTTTGGCTTGACCTGGTCAAACAGCATATGGATCTTGTACCGCACCCCTGAGATGATCCAGTTGGGCTCTTGAAGATGTACACCATGTTGCCACCAAGGAACTCCGCGACTGCTCAAGAAGTACTTCAATTGGCTGCTTCTCAATGCGCTTTTCTACCCCAAGGAGTCCACAACAGATTGGATCACCTTGGAAGTGGGCATTGCAATGGGCGCTGTCAATTTCCCCAGTACTCTGTTTCGTGTGGCAATGAAGTCAATCTTGAAAGCAGCAACAAGCCACGGCAGACAAACAGACCTTGGCTGATGGATATAAGATGCCACCCCTCAAGGCCTTCCATGGATGCACACTACAGTGATTATCCTCCAGAGAAGACGGGACCGTCACGTCCTGGAAGAGGCCTTGACGACATAGTTTGCCCTCATCCAGAATGAGCTCAAGCCAAATAGACCTCACGTGAGTCCTCGTCACTGAGGAAAGGAAAAGTGGCCGAATCTTCGTGGGCTTGCAGTGTTGCCAACCAGGCCCTTCCCACAGTCAGAGAAGAGCCAGTCAAGACCTTGGAAGATTGGTAAGATGATGACACGCTGAAAGACACACGAAGCGCAACAAAAGAAAGTCTCAAGATCAGAGAAATAACAGACACCACAGACCAACAGACAGGACTGGGGGTGACCAAAACTGAATGGTGGTCAAAGGCCAAAGGAAAAGCCAAAAGAGACATGATGATTCCAGCAGAGCCAGCAAGGGCAATGGACAACGTGGGAGAATGCACTCCAAAGAAGTCTCACTTGGAATGACATTTGGCACATGGCCCCTCTCAGGATCAGCTTCATTCTCAGATCTGCATATGACCTTCTGCCCTCAAATGCAAACCTGGTGAAGTGGGGAAAAACAGACGATCCTTCATGCCCCCTCTGCCATGAAAAACAAACAGTGGAGCATGTCCTAAGCTCATGTAAAGTAGCCCTGGCTCAAGGAAGGTACACATGGAGGCACAACCAAGTGCTCAAAGAGATTGTACAAGTAGTCTGGGCTAGTACCAACACCACAAAAGGAAAATCAGGACTCCAAAAGCACCCGCAACATTCTTCACGGCAGGAGGCAGCAGAATCATGCCAAGAACAACAGTGCCACTCGGAACATGCAGGCAGAGTCTGCTGGACGGGGCAGATGACTGGGAGTGCACTGCACCTCCCAGAATGGAAGAGTCACCCAGAGATCATCAGCAAGAGTGGCATGAGACCAGACATAGTAGTCCACTCTCAGTCAACCAAGCAGCTGATCATGATCGAGCTCACGGTGCCATATGAGAAACAGAATGGAGGCAGCTCAAATCTACAAGACTGAAAAGTATGCTGATCTGGCAAACAGCCTGAGGAGAGAAGGCTATCAGGTCAAAGTCCTCACTGCAGAAATTGGGAGCTAGGGGGTTTGTAGGAACGTCTGCATACAGCCTCATGAAACAGCTCTCAGTTGCAGGGAGGGAAAAAACCAGAGCCCTGAAAGCAATGGCAGAAGCGGCAGAGAGGTGTTCAAGCTGGATCTGGTCAAGGAGGAACAAAAGTGAACTTCATAAGGCTTAACTTTCCCTACAATATCAGGTGTCCCAGTGGCTCAGTGGTTAGTGCGCGAGTCATTAAGTGGAAAATGAGCATGTCCAGAGGGGCATGGGTTCGAATCCCAGCCATGGCTCGTCCCAAGAACGGGAAAAAGGGGCAGCAGAGGGACATCTGGAGTCATGAACCGGTGTGGCCCAACCCCCCTAAGTGTCAGGAGATAAGGGCCGAAACACTTGCTTGAGGGGGATTCTCTTCTGAGGACTCTCTGCTGCCAGCTCTCCACGAGTGTTTTGTTCATTATGGGTCAGGAATAATGAGCGATGTTTTGTTTACCGTTAGAGCCGTTACGAACGGCTGTAACAGCCAGTAACGGTTTTTCTTCTTTATGGAATATCTCAGAAAGTGCTTGTCCGATCTTTGTAAAAATTAGCAGGTATGTTCATTATGGGTCACGGATGATGCCCGATGTTTTAATTTACCCCGTTATAGTGGTGAAAATAACAGCTGTAACGGCCTGTAACGGGTTTTCTTCTTCATGGAATATCTCGGTAAGTACTTGGCCGATCTTTGTGAAAATTAGCGGGTATGTTCATTATGGATCACAGATGATGCCCGATGTGTTAATTTAACGTGCCGAACTTTCTGAAAATTTTTAGGAATGTCCATTATGGGCGACGGATGATGCCTGACGTTTTAGTTTACCGTTGTGTAGCCGTTACTGACGGCTGTAACGGCCCATAATAGTTTTTTTTTTATGGAATGTCTCAGAAAGTATTTCCCGATCTTTCAGAAAATTTGTAGGTATGTTCATTATGGGTCACGGATCATGCCGACGAGTTTAATTTACCGTTATGGCCGTTACTAACGGCTATAACCACCCATAACGGTTTTTTTTTTATGGAATATCTCAGAAAATAAGTGGCCGATCTTTCTGAAAATTTGTAGGTATGTTCAATATGGGTCACAGAGATGCCCGATGTTTAAGTTTACCGTTATAGCCGTTACTAACGGCCCATATTGTTTTTTATTGATGGAAAATCTCAGAAAGTCCTTGGCCCATCTTTCTGAAAATTTGTAGGTATGTTTATTATAGGTCACAGATGATGGCGATGTTTACCAGAATAGCCATTACTAACGGTTACACCAGCTCAAGACGGTTTTTACTCTTTATGGAATATATCACGCGTATTCAGAAAAAAACAGGGAGCATTTTATATGCTTTGCATCTTGTTTTTTCTTACCTTTAGCATGCCTTGTCCTGGCCAGTGCTGTACTGCCTGTTGCCATGGAAAGGACTATTGCTTTCATATCACAGTGTGATGTTGCAGAATACTGGATATGTTTCACCACCTCAAATGCCTCCAGGACCGACGTTCATAAGGTGTATCTAAACATCAACAGTGCTGAATTTGTGGTGATTGACAATCCACTACGTGTATACTTTACACAGGGGGACGACTGGACTGCTTTAATTTCTTGCTTCCACCCGTGGGGGAACAGGTAAGTGACCTGATTCTAGTTTGCCCAAACTTGAAGAGCTCTCCCTTTAAAAAAAATCTACATCTGTGCAGTTCCACACACAAAACTTTTACTTATGTATACAAGACTAAACTAGGCAAATGATTTAGAATTTTCTTTAAAGCTACTGTCTGGCCCTCCATAGGCCGGATTTTCTCCCTTTATTTTACCATGAAGAGAGAGATTTCTGTTAATCTGAGTTCGAGTATAGTGGATGCTCAAGGACTTAGCTAATGTAAAGGTGGAAAGGTCTCTATCCAGTTTCTGTTGAAGTCACCATTACTTGCAGCCTGCAGGTAAATGGGTTGTCCACATGGTCACGTAGTAGCACAGTTTCTTTTCCCTCAGTAGGATAGATTTTGGATAAGTACTAGTCTTAGGGTCTGTGGAGATTACATAACCTGGTTTGTTGATGAGTAGCTAGGATTCGGGCTTAAGAAGCACTCACTTTTGCGCTCTGATTTTGTGGAAAAGTGAGAGGTCTCGGCTGGCAAAAGAAGACTAACATTAATGTGTCCTGTCACATGCCCTGGAAAAAAATACGAATGGTTTTGTACAGTTTGAACTTGTAGGGTAAACTCATCTTTAAAGGGTTCTTGCTACTAATTGGTTATTTATTTCAAAAGTGATATGTGCTCCCCCCCAAAAAAAAAAAAAAAAAAAAAAAAAATTGTGTATCATTTTGGTGGAAGCAGAGAGTGAGAGAGCAGAGACTTTAAGGGAAAGGTAAAGATTGGCTAGGAGGAGAGAAGAAGAAGTAAAGACTTAAAAAGCTCAGCCTTTTTTATGGTTAAATACTGTTGATTCTAGGGTGAGTTTTTGGATGTGTGAACATAACTGACAATTGTTAATACACAAGTTTATCACAGTTTTAGATACCAATCCTTTTTTTTTTTCGT
>JADBJO010001069.1:467330-479830 GCA_016801955.1 Conus betulinus | reverse complement strand
TTCTTGCGCTATATGACATGCCAAAACGCTTCATAGTATGACAACAATTTTCATGTTCAGATTGTAGAAGCTATATTTGATGTTATCGTAACTGTTGAAAAGAAAGACCATGTTTCACATGAGAATATTCGACACCCAAAAAGTAAATGATGACTAGGTGTACAAACAAACAAATACATATATTCTGTGTACACTTAGCTTTCCATTCATCGAGCTTCAGATATAATGACTAACATTCTAACCATCTGGTAATTGAGAGATTATTACCTCAAGATTCGAGGAAACGTGGTAAACATATATCTTTAAATCAAGGCTTAAAAATGCATAGTTGGACGAATGTTGGTTTCTCAATCAAAAGAACGGTAGGTGGCTGGTGTTGTGAAGCACCTCGATTTGTTTATTTGTTAGACAGTTCAGTCTAGTACCGTCCATAATGTTGACATCACTATCTATACAGGGTATGCACTAATGCTAACTTTTCTTTTCACATCACCTCCACGTACCTGCACTAAAAATGACAGTACTTATGTCACATTCTACATACAGATTTGCTAGAAGAGAAACTTTTTTGACATGGCATTCTACACAGGGATCTGCACTGAAGACTATTCTACTGATATCACTGTAAACACAGAAAACTGCTATGACTCTTAGTTTAGTGAAATGGTACTCCACACAGAGAGATCTTCATTAATAATGGTTCTCTTTTGTGTTTTCTTCTTTTGTTTGTTTTTGTCATATTTCACTGCGAAGAAATCACATATTTCTTTTGGTTGCTCCTGCCTGAGTATTGCCTTTTGGGCATTTTCTTCTTCATCTTTATAGAATTGTTATGTCTGCTTATTGTCAGTTGCTCCCTCATCTTTTCCACGTTAGTTTACTGGTAGTTACTTTATAATTGCCACTTTCTTGTTTATATTTTATTGGTAGTTGCTTTATCGTTGTCATTTTCTTGTTTACATTTCTGCCACTGTTTATGGCTTGTTATTATATTACTGCCATTTTTTCGTCCATTTTATATTGATTGTTTATAGCCTGTTACTCTCACGTTTATTGCCGATTACTCCGTTATTGTTATCTTCTTGTTCATCTATCACGATTTTCACGGCACGCTGCTGTATTTTCGTCACGCTTTGTTCATCTTATTTTGATTTTTTTTCTGCTAGTTAATGTACTGGTGCTGCGTTTTTATTCTTCTTGCTACTTGTTTTTTAACAGCTAGTTACTAAAGTCTTGCAAAGGTCTGTTAGTCTTATTATGATAGTCTAGATATTAGCAGAGGTTGTCTGCCACGTACAGAAGATGGGAGTTCAAAACGAGAAACGTTTCAAACGTCCCACGCACCCAGGCAATCCACATGGACAAAAAGTTTGCAGCAAACAAAGAATATTCATATGGAAAACAACCTTTCTCTATCTCACATCTGTCACCATGCACTGCAAACTCACTCGCATAAAGGTAAAAAACTCAGTGGCAAATGGAAACAGCTGTCCTGTGTTCTCACCCCCGAACAACTCAGTCTTAGGAGAGAAGAGAATGAAGGGAGTCTTCAAAATTCGCTCAGTTTGAGCTTCTGTGAATATTCTCCGCGGAAAGCAACCTTCGAGGGAAAAGATCAATAAACAAAATATAACTATGGGATGATTTAGGGCAAATTCTGCCCAGTTTTCTTGCCAGCCACACACACGTACTTGGACTTAGTTGCTCCCGCGTCTTGCGACGCATGAGGCAGTCAAGGCGCTCCACTGTGCACGGTCCTCAGCCAGTTGTCACTCCATCCTCTGTCAGTGGGTCTGAGGTCTCTCTCGACTGTCTGTCGCCAGTTCATCCTGGGTGGTCCTTTTTTTTCTAGCCTTCTGGGGTCCATTTAATGTCCTGGTTTGCAGATCTTGAAACAGGTAATTTCAAGACATGACGTAGCCAGCAGCCTACTGCAGGCGATGGTTGACACGGGGAGTTGTTTGGACCTCTCTCTGACGTCTTCATTTGGTATAAAGTCTGACCAATTGATGCCCAAGATCTTACATAGGCACTTAGTATCAAAAGCGTCGAGTTTCTTCTCCTGGGTGGTCTTCAGTTGCCAGGTTTCACAGCCATAATTAGAAAGAAACTCGTGGAGAGCGTGGCAGCAGAGAGTCCTCAGAAGAGAAGCCCCCTTCAAGCAAGTGTTTCGGCCCTTATCTCTTGACACTCTAGGGGGGTTGGGCCACACCCGGTTCATGATTCCGGATGTCCCTCTACTGCCCTTTTTTTTTCCCCATCTTGGGACGAGCCATGGCTGGGATTCGAACCCATGCCCTTCTGGATATGCTCATTTTCCACTTAATGACTCGCGCACTAGCCACTGAACCACTGGGACACCTGATATTTGTAGGAAAGTTACGCCTTATGAAGTTAACTTTTGTTCCTTCTTGGCCACATCCAGTTTGAACACCCTCTGCTGCTTCTGCCATTGCTTTCAGGGCTCTGGTTTTTTCCCTCCCTGCAACTGAGAGCGTTTTCATGAGGCTGTATGCAGTCGTTCCTACAACCCCCCCCCAGTTCCAATTTCTGCAGTGAGGACTTTGACCTGATAGCCTTCTCTCCTCAGGCTGTTTGCCAGATAAGCATACTTTTCAGTCTTGTACATTTGAGCTGCCTCCATTCTGTTCTCATATGGCTCCGTGAGCTCGATCATGATCAGCTGCTTGGTTGACTGAGAGTGGACTACTATGACTGGTCTCATGCCACTCTTGCTGATGATCTCTGGGTGACTCTTCCATTCTGGGAAGTCTGCAGTGCACTCCCAGTCATCTGCCCCGTCCAGCAGACTCTGCCTGCATGTTCCGAGTGGCACTGTTGTTCTTGGCCATGATTCGCTGCCTCCTGCCGTGAAGAATGTTGCGGGTGCTTTTGGAGTCCTGATTTTCCCTTTTGTGGTGTTGGTACTAGCCCAGACTACTTGTACAATCTCTTTGAGCACTTGGTTGTGCCTCCATGTGTACCTTCCTTGAGCCAGGGCTACTTTACATGAGTTTAAGACATGCTCCACTGTTTGTTTTTCATGGCAGAGGGGGGCATGGAGGATCATCTGTTTTTCCCCACTTCACCAGGTTTGCGTTTGAGGGCAGAAGGTCATATGCAAATCTGAGAATGAAGCTGATCCTGAGAGGGGCCATGTGCCAAATGTCATTCCAAGTGAGACTTCTTTGGAGTGCATTCTCCCACGTTGTCCATTGCCCTTGCTGGCTCTGCTGGACTGCTTTTTGGAGTCATTTTTTTGTCTTCTTCTTTTCTCATCTCCTGAATCATCATGCTCTTTTGGCTTTTGTAACGTCGTTGAAATCACACTGTAATTATACAATTTCAGTTTGATTCCAAGGAAGAATTTCTTGCTGTTCCATATTTTGTTCAGCTGATTGAATGTTGATGTTGCCTTCCCAATATGACACTTCCGTTCGTGGTCGAGGTCATTGGCGTTGTTGATGGAACTGCATAGGGATGTGAAGTTCTCTACTTCTTCCACTTGTTTGTGGTTGACGAGAATCTCCGTTGGCCCTTGGCGTTTACTGGTAAGCATGTTTTTAATCTTTTCGGCACTGATAATGAGGCCAATGTTGCCTGCAAACTTGCTGATATTGTCTACAAGCACCTGGTGATCTTGAGTGGTGCTTGCAAGAGCGGCAATGTCATCGGCAAAATCCAGATCTAAAAGGCTGTTTCCTTCTGTCCACTTGATTCCCTTTCCTTGGGCTGCATGTTTCAAAACCCAGTCAATGGCAAGTGCAAAGAGGAGAGGGCAGAAGATACGGGCCTTGCCTTATCCCAGTGGAAATTTCAAACCAGTCACTGTAGCCATTTTCCGTCCTGATTCTGCACTTGGAGTTTATGTAAATCTGCTCTATGGCTGACACAACTTTCTCTCTGGGATGCCGCAGGTTTTCATGATTTTCCACAATGATGATCTGTGGACACTGTCAAATGCTTTGGTGAAGTCAATGAAGCTGATGGCCAGGGGTACTTGGTGCTCTCCACACTTCTCAATGATCTATCTTAGTGTGAAGATCTGTTCCGCATAGGATCATTCGGGCGGAAGCCTGCTTGTTGTTCCCCTGAGCTCATTGTCCACTGCGTCGCGTAGTCGGTTGAGAATGACCTGGCAGTACACTTTCCCTGGTATTGACAGTAGAGTAACTCCTCTCCAGTTGTCGCACTCTGAGAGGTTGCTTTTTTTTAAAATACAGACGACTTCGCCATTCCTTCCAATCCTCTGGGACAACGCCAGAGCTCCAAACCTAGTTACAGAGACTGCACATTCACGAGACGATGCAGTCACCACCACCTTTAAGCATTTCCGCTGCTATTCCATCGAAGCCAGGGGACATATATATTTTTTTAATGTCTTGATGTCTGTTGTGATCTCTTCAGTGAAGTCATTAGTGTTGACTGGTAGCAGGAGGGATGGATCATCCGCCTCAGCTGGTGTCGGTGGCTCAGGTCTGTTTAGAACTTCTTTGAAGTGCTCGGCCCATCTTGTAAGCTTTTTCACGCCTCATGACAGAAGTGTGTCATCTTTTGCCTTCACAGGTCCAGAGCCAGTCCTCACAGTACCAGTTATCTTCTTAGCGATCTGGTAGACAGCTCTCATATTGTTGCGTTTGGCAGCTTCGTCATCATCTTCTGCTTGTTTGCCCAGCCAATCTCTTTTATCTTCCTGGGCATTTTCGTTTCACCTGCCTGTCCTTCGCGATGTATTCCTGGTAGCACGCTGCTTGGTCTGTAGAGCAGTTGTGTCTCTTCTGGTGGAGTTCTTTCCTCTTTGCTTTCCATTCCCATGTGTCATCACTGATCCAGGATTGCCGCAGTGGTTTCTTAAGTCCTAGGATTTCTTTTTCAGCTGTTGCCATGGCAATCCTCATCGTACAGACATGGGGTTCTCCACCTTGGCCCAGTCGCGATGTGATCGATTTGAGTCCGAGTCCTGGGATCATTTGATATCCATGTGATCTTGTGAATATCATTATGCTGGAATAGTGACGACCCAATTGTCATGTTGTTCATTGCGCAGAGCTGCAGGAAGCGTTCATCTTATCAATTATCTCGCCATACCCATGTGGACTAAGGACATGCTCAAAGCCAGACCGATCCTCCCCAGTCTGTGCATTCAAGTCGCCCATAATCAACAAGATATCATGGCGTGGCACTTTTTCAACCAAGTCTTGAAGCTGCTGGTAGAAGTGTCTTTGTCTGCATTATCGTGGTCATTGGTTGGGGTTTAGCACCGATGATGGTGACCTTGGCGTCCATTCCTCTACTGCACTGCCTGCTTGCCTGTCAAGGATAAGAGCTACGCCGTCACGGTGAATGTTGTCATGACGACCTGAAAACAGGATTCTTATGTCTTCTGATGTAAATTTCCCTGACTCTGTCCAACGAGTTTCACTAAGACTTAGGATGTTGACTTTGTAGGCCTTCATTTCCTTCGTGACTTCGGCCAACTTGGATGGCTGGAACAAAGTTCTTACATTCCAATATTCAATGCATGTAACCATTAATTTTTAGCAGTTAGAGTCATCAGGGCGCCAGCTTCCTCAGAGAGGCTTTCACTGGCGTCCGTCATTCTGCCTCCGGTTGGAGTCGACTGTTGTCTTGGCTGCGTTGACAATGAAGCGCTTTGACCTGTTTTCGTAGCTCATGTGTTTTACAGGAACAGGGTGCTAGCCTGAAGCCAAACCTCCTTGCAGTTATTTAAAGAGACTATAGAAGGTAATCGTCTCTGAAAGACCAACAGCCGATGTTCACTCACTAAGCAGTGGTTCGCCTTTTGATGTACACGTGGCCGTTAAGCTTCTCTTGGAAACTCCTCCGCCCTAGCCAGTGCTTCCACAAGGGAAGTCGTACACCTAGTGGTGCCGTGTAAACACCACCCCCTCACGTGGTTCAGCCCGCCAGCTAAAGCAGTGTACCAGGGTGTGGCGCTAGGAGCCAGCACGTGAGAGCTTTAGGAGATGGATGAGGACCAGTGATGCCCGTCCACCCTACTAGGTAGGATGCAGCTGCCGAACAACCAAGGGGCTATTTCTATACAGAGATCCCTACACCCCAGCTACACAGAGACTGGAAATCCATCCATCCGGCCAACAATCAAACACGACCAGCGGCAGAGACCGTTTGCGGGAGTCCGGACAAAACAAACAAAAAAAAAAAAAAAACATCCTGAGCCTACACATGGGCTTTTTGCATGTAAAGGTAAAACGTATTGCATTATACCTACAAACATTAGGTAAAACGGTTATATTACACTTTTGGCTGTTTACAAACTGATTTTGCTATTACAGGCAAAGAACGTGCTAGAACCAAAAGCTTGGGTAACAAATGTTTTCTATCTGGAGCTCCCAGGCTTCCAAGAATTTGTGTCCATACACGAGAATAGGAGGCTCACACGGTCCTTTACAATCTAACGGGTTCCATGTCTGCACCATGGGAATCCTGGAGCTAACACAATAAGGTTTATCAGCAGTAACTTTTACGCTGACGACGCGGTGGTCTAAGAATGCATTTCAGTGTCTAAAACGAATGGCACCAATCACTTCCCTCCATGTGTAAATATGAGTTTTGGACACAAGCCTTATGCAGTGCTTCAACAACAAGTTTATTTTCAACAATTGCAGTCTGCAATGCTTAAGAACAGATGTTTTACTGACACGTGTATTCTGTCGATGCTTCAAAGCAGTTTCTGCGATGCCATAACATTACATTCTGTACATGTTTCAACAACACTTTTTGTGACGCTTGCATCAGTAATATATCAACGTCAGTTTTTGTGACACGTGTATTCTGTTCAAGGTTCACCCGTATTTCTGTTACACCAAATATTCTGTACACGTTTCAAAAACAGTTTGTGTTACATTTGAAATTTGCCAAAGAAGCGACAAATGGCTTTGCGTCTGCATTTTCCCGATCAGGAAGTTTGTTTTTTTTTGTTGGTTTGGGATACATTTCTAGCAAATAAAAAGAGAAAATTCTACTCTGTGTGTGTGTGTGGTGTGCGTGTGTGTGTGTGTGTGTGTGTGTGTGTGTGTGCATGCGTGCACGTGCGTGCGCGCGCGCGCACGCATGTGTGTGTGTGTGTGTGTGTGTGTGTGTGTGTGTGTGTGTGTACACAAATTTTAAGAATCACTTTTTCACAAATAGGAATAAACTCAGACTAAATGAGTCTTCTTTTAGAAGAGACTTGCAAATTCTCTCTCTCTCTCTCTCTCTCTCTCCTCTCTCTCCTCTCTCTCTCTCTCTCTCCTCTCTCTCTCTCTCTCTCTCTCTCTCCACAAAACCCACCCTTCCTATCCATTATTGAAGTTTTTTTTTTTCTTTTTTTTCTTGACTTTTGATACGAGCAGACAACCTACTTCGATTGTCTTCAGACATGTCTTGAGGCACACTAAGAAGGGCATTTTGATATTATATATATATATATATATATATATATATATATATATATATCGTTTTGTATCTCTCGTCGAAAGTTCCAGACGACTTATCTACATACACGTGTTCATATGTCTGGAACTTCTGACAAAAGCAACAGTAAATGCGAGATCAAAGGCGACTTAAATCGATTTTTTTTTAGTCATGTTAATGATACGGTGATAATCGTTGTAAACAAACGTCTACAAAGAAGCATCGCACCAGCTTAGATACCGAGCAGAGTGGAAAATAACTGTAAACGCTCACACAAAGCATCTTTAAGCTTTAACGAATTTCAAACAGACGGCAGTGGACGTGGTCTGATTCTGTCCTGAACATCGCCGAAATTCAGCTGACCTGTTAAGAAAAGGTCACTCATAGTTAAATTATGTACTTGCTGTCGGAGTAAGAAAGCTTGCGTTGTTTCATGTCATTTGAGAAACGGGTGTTTTAAGTGTGATGTTAAGGGATATTGTTTTAACAACTCTTGAAAATCCTAGATTGTTTCATTACTATTAAAAACTACGATGGTCTGTCGATGGGTATAGATGTTGGAAAGGGGGCCCAGTAGATTTCACATTGAGTGCGTTCGTCCATAGATACAGATGGTGGAAAGGGGCCCCGGTACATTTCTAGTTGAGTTTTATTCGTCCGTAGATACAGATGGTGGAAAGGGGCCCCAGTACATTTCTAGTTGAGTGCGTTCGTCATCATAGATATAGATGGTGGGAAGGGGCCCCAGTACATTTCTAGTTGAGTGCGTTCGTCAATAGATACAGATGGTGGAAAGGGGCCCCAGTACATTTTCTAGTTGAGCGCGTTCGTCCATAGATACAGATGGTGGAAGGAGAGCCCAGTAGACCATGGGGTCTACATAAGCAGTGGGTCAAGTCTTGCTAGGAGCACGACGAAAAAGCGGAAGAGCACACAAAACAAAGTGTGAAGTAACGCACTTTTAATGCACAACACAAACAAGAAGACAAGAAATTTTCGGCAATAAGCCTTCCTCAGGGACAAAACAATAAAAACAGTACAGACAATTTAAGATGCGCAATACTCCCCTTGTGAAGCCAAAGTGGTGAATGAAGTTGAAAGAGGGGCAGTGGGAGAGAGGTAGAGAATGTAAATATCTTTGTTGAGGCCCACCCATTTTCATTTTGCCCGCAAACCCCCACTTTTCAACAATAATATCTTCAATTTATTGTCATTTTTGCCAAAAAAATACCCCCCCCCCCCCTTTTGTAAAAAGAAAAACAACGCAAAACACTAAAAATACACCCCTTTTTTTGTAAAAGAAAAAAACCCCACAAAACACTCAAAAATTGAAGAACTTAATGTCTTAAAGGGGTTTGCGGGCAAATAAAACAGTCGAGCCTCAACAAAGATATTTACACATTCTCTCTGACTTATAAATCAGTATAAAAAGTTATACATTTTTGCAAAACGCTGTTTATATTCATTTTATCTCAAGCGCTATTAATAAATCAGAACAATTAACCAGTTTTCCGTCTTGGTCGTTATTTTTACACACAATGTGTTTAACCCACCCACCAGTTAATGCTTTAAATTGTCTGTTTTCACCAAATGTGTTTATTTGATAATCGCAATAAACCCGCCTTAGTTGATGGTAGTGCTCTTAGAACTGTAGATAGATAACCATCAAATCAATTACTGTCTGTTTTTAACTCTTGTAAATGGACATACAACATTGGGTTCATGAGAAATCAGATGGTTTATTACCTTCAAATTGATAGGTGTCATCCTTTGTACTAATACGATAAGCTCTGTCACAACTGTGAAAGCCCAAGATTTGAGCAAGGCCTCTAGGAAAAGTGTACTCTCTTCTTTCTTCTAGTGGAAAATACATAGTAGTTCTGAGGCATGCATCATTAATTCTTAGCAATATGCCTAATTCGTTAAATACTTCTTTAAAGAACAAAAGTTGTAATAACCTTCTGGGATTTTTTACATGAGTTATTTGATTGCCTTGTTGGTTACTAATATTAATCCAATTATTCTGAGCCTCTTCAGATACGTTAAACCACATAAAAAACCAAGTTCTTTGAGAGCAACCCTATACTGACCGCGTCTATTTGTCGAGTGAATACTTTAAAAATACACGCTCGTTTTGTTTGGTTATATAAAGATGCATCATTTTTAAATAAGACTTAAAAATTAGCAATTTAAAAATGGACCCTTTTAAATATAATGAAGTGTCACTTACAATGCAGGGGTTTTAATACCCCGAAATCATTGGACTTCAGTACTCTAACCATTGCAGTTGATGAAACATATGGCTTTCAAGTTAAACTTATAGACCCCCTACAAAAATACTTAACCCCTCCGATAAAAAATGATTTTGTACCCAGAGTATAGACAACCCACTCCATGTTTTTCTCTACCAGAATCAGTTAAATTTTGCAATTTACTGTGCAAAAACTGGCTGCGGTGTCTCATACACAAACCATTTACACCACCTTAATCTCTTGGTAAGGGCAGTATATAACTTTCATGTTTATGACCAGTACAGACGCATGCTAACTGAACTAGAAGTGCCCCTCCCCAACGATCAGTTATTTGATCCATTTAGAAACCCAATGGACAATAATGCATATGAAAGAATCTGCAATGAATTTAACATTAAACCCTCAACTGATTTTAGACAAAAGTTAGACCGCAATCACGGGTTGGACACACTGTATTTGTGGGGCACGAAAGGAGAATATAATTTTGACTACTGGCCTAACCACACCTCGTTTAAACCAAACAAACAAGTTAGATTGGGGTCAATAGAACAAAAACACTCTGATGCCTGGACAACATTTATCTTAGATGAAAGTAAAGGCCTAACAATGCCTGGAGTGCAAAGACTTTTTCTTTTCTTTTTTTTTTTCTGTCCCAACTTCTGCGCCACCTCAGAGGTAGCGCACCCACACCGCTCATTCCGACACCCCCATCCACAGCTACAGACCGGTCGGTCCCGCCGCAACCACGGCACCGGCAACCCACAGGGAACAGTCAATGTCAAATCGTCAAGAGACAACCCACCGGAGGAGACACTGCACTGCTGCCGAGTCACTTGGGTAGTGTTCAGTGGCGCCTGTTCTGATCTAACATACGCAGGACACCACCTACTAAGCCCCCTACTGACGACAATAATTGCTTAGTCGCGGAGCCGGCGTGAGTGAGCTCTCCCCTCCCGGAGGGCGCCACCACGTCCGTCCAACGACAGCCGCCATGGACCCGCCGATACCGGTGACCTCGACGAACCAAACCAAGGCGACAGACGTTGAGAGGACATCGAAATTGAGGTCACCATGAGAGCAGGGCATGAAGGGCTACACAATTTGAGACATTGTTTCATGCTTATCGATGAGAATGAGGATGATTAAGATGATGCTACGGATTTCCATTTCGGCCTGAGACTACATGACAGGGCTGTACTCTATGCTTCCTTTCATAATATATCCCGGCGTCAACCCAGGCCCTAGAGATACAGGCACCTGCAGTGTTGGTCAGGAAATTTTGAGCAACACTCTTAGAAACGCATCCATTAAGTGGATGAAACTCGACTGTGTGGTCCCAGTCTTCCCAACTGAGCCCGTAGCAAACTAAACTCTGGGTACGAGCCGGTCGGGGCAGAAAAAACCCACATGACTCTGATGGAATTCGAACCCACGACCTCCCATCCGGGAGTCCGCGACGCTAACCACTTCGCCACGGCGGCTGGTGGAGTGCAAAGACTTAATGACTCCATAAGAGCATACGTCTGGTGTCTATTAGGTGCGTGCAAAATCTAGCGTAGTAGACCAATCTACAGGTTTTGATGCAAGAAAACAATATTTGGCTGATTTAGAAGATGCTATTAACTCTGCTGTTGATTTGCCTTCCAGCATACAAAGGTACCAGAACGTACTTGTACATGCTGGGTCTAAAGTTGACTTTGTTGTAGGCCATGGATTATATATGCTACCCTCTGACCTTAGACTACAAATTGGCATGATACAGAATTATAACAATGAAATATTCAAAGCTGGACATGACCAAAACTTAGGTCATAATAAAGGCTTAAACACAAGGCCTGCACCATCCGTGTTTAAACAAGTATCTAGCTCTGAACAACCAGAAAGCGATCCAACACCATCACCCCCACCGCCAGTTATAGAACGTAGCTCACCATCAGAAGTAGCTCACCATCAGAAAGTAGCCCCACCACCACCGCCTGTTAATGTGCCTCACCCAGACAGACACACTAGTGAAAAACAGATCTTGTTGTGTTTTTAACTTTTACTGGGCTGGCTATACTTGATTTTACTAAAACTTAAACCAGCAACTAGCACCCCTAATGTCCACAGATGGTCAGCCATATAGCCAGCTACTTTGCCTATAGTAGACAAACTCCAACTAACAACACTGCCTAATATGCCAGGCAAAGCATCAAGTGCTTTAGCAGCTAACTTTTTTAAATAAGTTTGACAGGTGGTGTAATTGTTTTCTAATCCAACTTTTGCCAGGTTGAGGCGTTGGAGGTACTACTGGCCCTGTTGGTGCACCACCAGTTAATGTTTAATATTACACAATGTCTTGAAATAGTCGTATTACAATCTCGTTTCGCTTAAATGAATGGTTATTAGAATCACGGTAGCATGTATGTTAAAATTCCAATTTTCCTGCCAAACAAAGTTTTTTAAGTTTGCATTAGAAGGGTCAATAAACCGGGCTTGGGGATTGCGTACGGAGAGAGAGAGAGAGAGAGAGAGAGAGAGAGAGAGAGAGAGAGAGAGAGAGTAATAACGGATTTCAGAAAACCGCTGTCTTTTGGGGGAGATTTTGTTTAATCAGCGATTCAGTCCTTGGTATCAATGAATCAGTGGCTTTCTGTCTTAAGTCACCGGACTATGAACTGAGCACAGATCAGATTGAACACCAATCAGGAACGTGTGATAAAATCATACATAGCGCCTGGGGGGGGGGGGGGGGGGGGGGGGGGGGGGGGGGGGGGGGGGGGGGGGGGGGGGGGGGGGGGTAGGGGAGGGGTAAAGTACTGGCGGTGGATT
>JADBJO010001069.1:462500-465255 GCA_016801955.1 Conus betulinus | reverse complement strand
CCATACAAGAAACCTAATGACACACCCATTTATGTAAACATCATAGCAACCACCCACCATCTATACTAAAACCATACCCAATGGCATAAACAAGAGATTATCTAATCTGTCACATAATGAAAGAGTATTCAACAATGCAGCAGCAGAAATACCAGAGGCATTGCAAAAAGTGGTTACAGCTACAAACTACAATACAACCCAGATAACAACATGAACAAAACAAAAAAGCAGGAAAAGGAAAATCACATGGTACAACCCTCCATATGATGGACGAGTAAAAACAAACGTAGGAAAAGAATTTTTCAAATTTTGACAGCATCCTTCCCAAAAGAACACAAATTGTCCAAAATATTCAACAAGAACACCATCAAACTATCATATTCATGCATGCCTAACCTTAAAAATATAATTGATTCATCCAACAAAATGAAAAGCAACACAGCAAAGAAGGGTGAAGAAAGGAATCCTGCAATTGTGCTAAAAAAGAACAGTTCCCTTAAGCAACAAATGCCTCTATAACAACATTGTATACCAAGCGACTGTGACATCAGAAAATGAAAAGAAACATACATAGGGATCCCTGAAAATCACTTCAAAACCAGATACGCAAACCATAAACAGTCATTCACAAAGAAAAATACAAAAACCAACAGAACTGAGCAAATATTTGGAGACTTAAGACAAAAAAATAAACTATAACATTCCTGGAAAATCATAAAAGGGCATCACCATACAACAACATTTCAAAAAGATGCAACCTATGTTCAACAGAAAAATGGTTAATACTATGCAAACCATACTTAAGCAACCCTAAATACTAAAGTAGAAATAGTAAAACAACTGCAGGCACAAATGGAAATCGTTGTCAGCAAACGCACCCTGAACTGTAAACAACCCAAAAAAAAACGAACAATACGTGCAGCCAATCCGCACGTGCAAACAGTGACATCAGGCCATATAACACCGGCAAGTAGCGCGCCCCAAAAACCATCCTGACGAGAGCGCTGGCTCGAAACAGATCTGTTGGTTTTTAAAACTTCC
This sequence comes from Conus betulinus, assembly GCA_016801955.1. NCBI lineage: Eukaryota > Metazoa > Mollusca > Gastropoda > Neogastropoda > Conidae > Conus > Conus betulinus. Next base: position 464,214 of record JADBJO010001069.1, on the reverse strand, counting down.
TTTTATCATCTATTTTTAACAAATAATATATAGATATATATATCTATTACATACATACATATAAGCATATAATGAAAACCCTCTCCTTAAATCCCGCTCACGTAAAAGCCCTTTCCCTCGTCATGTTTAGCAGGGGTGAAATATAAGGTAGAATAAAAAAACATGGGGGGGGGGGGGGGGGGGGGGGGGGGGGGGGGGTGACGGTTGGGGTTGGTGGCCTTTCTTATATGGGGGGACGTCCTTTGATTTGTCAAATTTTCGGTCTTACGACCTTCATCAGGGCCTGGAGCACACAAAAAGAAGGAAAACAGGTAAGGCCACGAGTAGCAAAATGAGACTTAAAAAGATTTCCTTCTAAAACGACGAAAGAGGGTCAGGGGGCGGAGAAAGGAGAAGAAAGGAAGTGTGTGATAATGGAGGGGAGAAAAAAAAGAGAAATAGAGATAAGGAGAAACATGGAGAAAGGGAAAGATAGAGAGGAGAGAGAGAGAGAGACGAGAGAGAGTAGCATCGTCTGGAGAGGAGGACAGAGAGAGAGACCAGAGAGAGAGAGAGAAGACAGTGAAAGTCCGAGAGAGAGAACAAACACAGGAGGAGAGAGTGAAAAAGTTAGAAAGAGAGGGAAAAATAAAAAAAAGGGAGGGGTCTTGGGGGGGAACACTTTAGTTAGGTTAAAGAGCGATTAGAGAGAGAGATAGAGAGCAGGAGGAGAGAGAGAACGAAAGACCGTTTTGAGGGAGGAGAGTGGTAAGGAGAGAAAACAGGGAAAAAGGACATGGGCAGGGGCCTAAACGCGAGATGATAGAGTACAACATCATCAATATCCTCTTAAAAGTGTACGATTTCCTAGCATATAATAATCGACAGTTCGAGAAGAGAGAGAGAGGAGAGAGAGAGAGAGGAGAGAGAGAGAGAGAGAGAGAGAGAGAGAGAGAGTGCACGAGGGAGAGGAGAAGGCATGATAATTCACTAAAAGACATGAAATAGTGTAACACTCCACCTCTGTCAGCAGTTTAAGAACATCTTAAAACATTTCTTAAAACGGTAAAAGCTGGATGTAGAGGGCGAGGGCAGCAAATGGTCACAAGCTCTGTCTGAGCTGCAAGCTGTTCACAAGAGAACTCAGTTCAGTTCTCACATGAAAACGAGGCAAAAACAATAGGGAGCTGAGGAAGGGGAGGGGAGGAGGGACACTGAAAATGGGTGGGGGCAGAGATCAAGGTAAAGGTACAACAATGCTGAGAAGACATGGTGGTAGATAGAGGAGGGGGGGGGGGCAGTCGGTGGGGAAAGGGGGGGGGGGGTTAGTTAGGGGGTTAAACGGTTGGGGGGGAGGGGATGAGGGAGGTTAGGGGAAAGAAAACAAGGGGCAAGGGGGGAAAGGAAAGTTAAGCCTGTCATCAAGTGGGGATTTTTATAAACATAGCATATAGTAACATTTGAATCTACTAAGGAATATAACATCGACAACAATACTCAAAATTCGCACAGACTCAGAATGATAGTCAGTGATGATGGCAGACTGCTGGAGAGAGTTCGGGAGTATGCTGGATACCTAACCATATCGGAGTGGAAATGGAGGAAAGCGCTTACAGATGTAAGGAGAGGAGCATACAGAGATAGAACTCAACTCCTGGCACAGCAGAGAAATACACGCCCCAAGAAAATTGCTTGGGTGTCTACATATGACCCCCGGCTTCCCTCTAAGTCTGCA
>JADBJO010001069.1:452500-460000 GCA_016801955.1 Conus betulinus | reverse complement strand
ACCTGTTTTCCTTCTTTTTGTGTGCTCCACGTCCTGATGAAGGTCGTAAGACCGAAAATTTGACAAATCAAAGGACATATTAAAGAAAGGCACCAACGTCACACCCCCTTCATGTGTTTTTATTTCTAACCCTACACACACACACACACACACACACACACACACACACACACACACACACATATATATATATATATATACATATATATATATGTATATATATATATATATATTATATATATAGATATATATAATATATATATATATCGATGTTTGAAGTAAAACCTGTTGATTGCTGAGCACCGCTCAAGGACGTAGAGTGCTGGATATAGTCGTTAGTTAAAACCACAAGAAGTAATAAATCCGCACATCCATTCCCACTCCACAACTCTTCATTTCCTTCAAGCTTTCATAAGATAAGAGGTACGGTGGGTATAAGATAAGAGGTACGGTGGGGGAAGGTGAAAAACACATACCTTAAACTGGAAAAGGAAAAATTAAACGATCATTTTTAACGCATGTATAGAAGAAGGTGTTTCTTCCTGGTGGGATGAGGATCAAATTCAATCTTGCAACCCAATATAGTGAAGGTGTAATTAGTAGAATTCAAGACACTCTGGACACAGCCAGCTCAGAAATCCTACAGGTGCTGACGGAATTTTGCGAGAAACGGTGTGAACAGAAATATGATATGTGGTGCTCAGTTAGAAAACACTATGAAGATAACTTTGGTACACCAGCGTGCGACAGATTAGTTGGTAACGTTAAGAAAATGTATGCATACCAGTTGAAGAACATTTTGGATTCTCAGAGGACGAAGTTGTCAAGTCTAATATCCCAGAGAGATTCTGTATCAGAACGGGCCTACTACAACAAAGGCTCTATTCACATCACAGCTTGCAGATTCGTGGAAAAAGTAGGACCATTTTGGAAATACTATAATCATCAAACAAGAAACCTACAAAAATGCGCAATCACAGAAAAATTAGAAGAAGGGGGGGGGGGGGGGGGGGGGGGGGGGGGGGGGGGGGGAATCTAAGAAATGAAATAAACACGACAGCAAGTGGTTGCCCACAGAAGATGGTTTTAGACAATTTGACCCTATTGTATTAGTTGAAGGCCTTAATCTCACAGAAGATCAGATTTCCATCTGTAGAATGTCAGACCGATTCATTCCAATACCCAAGTCCCCAAGTTGACGTAAGTGATCAAATCATTGGTACCCATTTATGGACAGAAAGGCTGAGATGGCATCGGTTCTTTAATTGAGAGAAGAAGAATTTGTAAATAGTGAAGAGGATGAAGGATTTCAGAAAATGCCATGGTACTGTCCAACGGACAAAAAAGCTCCTAGAGGGGACAAATATTTAGAACAATTTATCGACCAATGTTCAAAAGATTTTCTTGACATTGAGAATAGTAAAAAAATCAGAGACAATTTAACACCTGGTCAAAGGACAGCTCTGAAGGACCTAAAAAGACTCCCTTTAACCCATAATAGCGCTTGCAGATTTGCAGACAAATCAGGAGGTACAGTTATTACTTCCTGCATGAAGATGATGTGAAGATTAGACAAGAATTAGAAGATAAGGATCATTATGATATTCTCTCTAATGACAATACTAATATCATCAAGGGTACCGTGGTCAAGTTTGCCAATAAAGGCACAAGAAAGGAGTTCTCAATGATGAAATGAAACATTACATTACTGATATTAAAAACACGCACGCACCCAGCTAAATGTAAACCTTTAATTAAAACCCATAAACCATCACCGTACCCGCTAAGACTCTTATTAGCTGGTACACCCACGTAAAGGTTATCAAAATTTATCTAACTCTGCATCGGCCATTTGGCAGATTATCTACATTTCCAAATTCTGGACACAAAGGAGTTTCTTCAGAAAATTGAAAGGATTAATGAAGTAAGAACACCTTTGCCCAGATCCACTATTCTAGCGACTTGTGACGTCGTAGCACCCTACCCTAGTGTAGATAATAAAATGGGAACTCCCGCAGTTAGAAGTATGCTTAGTAAACATCCCTCACCGTTAGGAATACCCAAAGAATGCATTATTGATGGGCTACAAATAGCTCTGAAAAATAATACTGTCATTATGAGGATGGGAATGGTGGAATTATTATAGCATCTCCTAATAATGGCACTGCAATGGGACCTCCCCATGCACCTACATATGTTGATGTTTTCATGGGAGTACTGGATGAACAGCTGGTTACGAGTTCACACCAGTGCCCTTGTTGTCATCTGGAAAGAATATGGCGACATTCGAGCAGATGGGACTTTGAGCTGGAACAAATATAGAGATGATGGCTTTGTGATTCTCCCTAAAGGAATGCTAATTGGAATGGGGAGGAGGCTTAGAATGATTTGCTCGTGTGACACAATACTTGAGAAAAGAATAGAAGAATATACAAATATCTGGTTATGTCTGGTTGGAAATGGGACAATGCGTACAATGGTTTAAAGTTTGGAGCATCAGTTCCACGTGAGCAAGCTCTTGTTAAAAAGAAGAAAAACTTTCAAAACAAAATAAGAAAATTGCTTGGGTGTCCACATACGACCCACGTGTCCCCAACAAGTCCCTTATTATTAAGAAGAACCTTCAGATCTTATACAAAAAATCCAGAAAATTTTAAAATTTTCCCCCAGAAATATTTTGATAGGAGCAGACAGGAGAAGGAAAAATTTAGGTGAAATCTATAAACCCCACCATTCCAAAGAGAAATGTTACATATGGCCCTGAAAAACCAAAAGGGTTTCACAGATGCACAAAAAAAATGTGACACCTGTGCTCACTCAAAAGACATAGTTACTTTTGTTTCCTTCTGGGACAAAAGGAAATGGCATATTAGTTCCCCATATAACTTGTGACACACTCCTAATGTGATTTACTGGATTAGCTGCAGCTATCACAAGGAATTTTTATATGTTGGGTCTACAGTGGATCTTAAACGTAGATGGGCTAACCACAAAAGTGATGTTAAATTGAGAGAAAAAAAATCGAAATGTAAAGTTGCAGCTCACGTTAACAATCTCAACCATCCTGTAGATATAGAGGTTAAATTCCTTACTATTGTTCCTATTGAACAAGTTTTCAAGACAGATCGTCTTTTTTAGAACGGGAGCTATACTGGCAGGCAAACTTAGGGACCCTCCAAATGGGGGGAAATGAACGAAAAGATATAGGGTCTGTTCTCAAACATAGAATACATTTTCATTCCTAAATTTTGAATCCATATAAGGTTGTCTTATGCTGATGTCCTGGGTGTATGTAGGGTGTATATAGGTGTTACCGAATTGGTGAGAGCCTATAATATAGGGGAAATAATAGTCAAATATGTTCTGCTCTCTGTATGTGGTCGTTGTTTGAATGCTCTCCCTTTGTGAACTGTAATTCACCCCCAATGTATGCCCCAAGTTGTTCTTTCTCTGATTCACAGCTCACTGTGACATGTATGCCAGTAGTGAATGGTAGAATGTGGAAGGGTGGACGACCCCATTTTATATCTACATCTTATTATACTGTAAGTAGCGTTGTTTTCATCTAGTATCTTATACTGAATGTTTTATACCGCTATCTTGTCTTAACACACTTCTATCTTATTCACCTATAATCTATCATCTTCTATCCCTTTATCCCCCCCCCACCCCCACCCCACCTTAATTTGTTTATGCTTCATGCTGTCTCTCTCTAAATTTCCTTCCCCCCCCCCCTTCTTTTTTTTTTTTAATAATAAATCTAAAGCCCCCTCATCTCCCCCATATCTTCCCACCCCCCCCCCCCCCCCCCAGCCCCCCCCCCCCCAAACCCCCCCTCCCCCCCCCCCGCCTTCCCGTCCGTTTACGTCCGTTTACGTTTTTCTTTGCTCCACGCTCCCTTAGTTTCATATCATGATTCTATTGCTCAACCATAGTTTAATATTGCCATTTATGTATGTTTGATTACTTAATTAGGTTAGGGATGGATTGATTCTTAGTTTTTTCATTCCTGTCACCTTTTTGTCCTGATTCTTCCTCCTCAAACTTATTCTGTTGTAAAAACACAATAGTCTCCCTCCCCCCTTTACCTCTCTCTCTCTCTCTCTCTCTCTCTCTCTCTCTCTCTCTCTCTCTCTCTCTCTCTCTCTCTCTTCTCTTATCTTTCTTTTTTCTCTTTCTCTCTCTCTCTCTCTCTTCTCACTCTTTCTCCTCATTATCTCGGATTACCTGCACCACAATTCTATGTTTCTTGATATGTCCAAAACCTTTCCTCCCCCTTTTTTTCTTCTTATCTCTCTCTCTCTCTCTCTCTCTCTCTCTCTCTCTCTCTCCCTCTCCCCTCCTCTCTCTCTCTCTCTTCTTCTCTCTCGCTGTGCACCACCTCTTCCCCCCCCCCCCCCTCTTTTTTTCCCAGTTTTTTATTCGCGCTCTTTTTGTCTTTATCTCTGTCTCTCGTTCTCGAGTCCTCTCACTCCCGGCCTCTCTTCTTGATTCACAACCCCCCCCCCCCCCCCCCCCCCGCCCCCTTCCCCCCCCCCCACCGCTCATTCTCCCTCTCTCTCTCCCCCCCCCCCCCCCCCCTTTTTTTTCCCTCTCGCCTTTCTATGTTTTTCTACCCCTCTCCCAGTATCTCTCCGTCTCTCCCACTGCTCCCTCATTCCCGTCCCCCCCCCCCCCCCCCCCCGCCCCTCCTTGCTCTAGGTTGATCACTCTTTTTTCTCCCCCCCCCTTTCCATCTTCTTCTCTCTCACACTTCTTTTAACCCCCCCCCCCCCCTCCCCCCTTTCAACCCGTCTCCTCTCTCTCTCTCTCCTGCACTTCATCTCTCTACTCCTCCCCCCTCAGTTTCCTGACCAGATTTCGGTACCATTCTGGGTCCTTTTCCCTGTGATCCCCTTTCCCATGAGTCTCCTCTTACCCTGTCTTCCAAGAGTTCATAGTTTATCCCTATCCCCCCATCTCCCGGATTTTTCTTCTCCCCCCCCCCCCCCCACCTCCCATGCCTTCTTCTTCCCCCCCCCCCCCCCCCCCCCTCATCTCCCTTTCATACCCACCATACCTCTTATCTTAAATCAATTTTAATAATCGTAATGGAAATGCTAGTCCAGTTATGGCTTGTGTTTGTTTGCAGCTTCCCTGAGGAAGCCTTGAAGTAAAGGCGAAAGCTTGAAGGAAATGAAGAGTTGTGGAGTGGGAATGGATGTGCGGATTTTATTACATCTTGTGGTATATATATATATATATATATATATATATATATATATATATATATATATATATACAACTTGTTGTTGTTACAACTGTTGTTGTTGTTGTTGTTGTTGTGTGTGTGTGTGTCTGAGTCTGTGTCTGTGTGTCTGTGTGTCTGTGTCTGTGTGCCTGTGTCTGTCTGTGTATGTGTCTGTCTGTGTCTGTGTGCCTGTGTGTGTGTGTGTGTGTGTGTGTGTGTGTGTGTGTGTGTGTGTGTGTGTGTGTGTGTCTGATGCCTATAAAAAGCCACACTTTTCGGCCGATCGCCACCAAATTTGGAATCAATCATCTCTGGCATCCTGGAAAGGTCATGGGCTGGTTGGCTGTCACGTGACGTTTTGTATCTTGACGCAGATTGCATCGACAGACGCAAAACTGGATATCAGGAGAAGGAAATGTTCAAACGACAGTCACGGCCGCGTTTTTTAACCGATTTTCCTCCGTATTTGCTGGCAACCTTTGGCCCTCACCCCTACAGCTTATGCAGCAGATTCAAAATCGTCATAGGCATAGGTCAAGGTCACAGGGACCCCGAAAGGGCAACACAAAAGTGTTGATAACTCGCCTTTTATGATCTAATGTCAATACACATTCACAAAAATGTGCATAATCATAAGGTCCACCAAAAACGTGCATTTCAAAGTCCAAGATTAAAGGTCAAGGCAACGAGTACGACTTTTACCTTGGGAGAGAAGTAAATCTTCGCTCACCAACCACAGCTGCGTTTCTCAACCGATTTCCTCCAAATTTGTTTGGTGCCTTTGGTCTTTACCTCTACAACTTCTGCAGCAGATTCAAACTCGCCATAGCCAAAGGTCAAGGTCATAGGGACCCCGAAAGTTCTACACAAAAGTGTCAATAGCTCGTGTTGTTATATCCAATGTCAATGAAATTTCACACAAACGAGCACAATTATAAGGTCCACCAACGATGTGATTTTCAAAGTCCAAGGTGAAAGGTCAAGGTCACGAGCGCGACTTTTATCTTAAAAACATTCATGTCTTCATAGCTTTCCCATTTATTGTTCAATTGCCTTTAAATTTCAACCAAATATGTCAAATGCTGTTATGCACATTTGTGCCAAATATAAGCTTGATATCTTTTGCAACTTTGGCTCTGGCGAAGTTGAATCTGCTGCAAAAGCTTTAGAGGTAAAAGACCAAACGCAACAAAAACAAGCAGCTGATCATGATCGAGCTCACGGTGCCATATGAGAACGGAATGGAGACAGCTCAAATGTACAAGACTGAAAAGTATGCTGATCTGGCAAACAGCCTGAGGAGAGAAGGCTACCAGGTCAAAATCCTCACTGCAGAAATTGGAGCTACAGGGTTTGTAGGAACGACTGCATACAGCCTCATGAAACAGCTCTCAGTTGCAGGGAGGGGGAAAAAACTAGAGCCCTGAAAGCAATGGCAGAAGCGGCAGAGAGGTGTTCAAGCTGGATCTGGTCAAGGAGGAACAAAAGTGAACTTCATAAGGCGCAACTTTCCTACAAATATCAGGTGTCCCTGTGGCTCAGTGGTTAGAGTGCGAGTCATTAAGTGGAAAATGAGCATGTCCAGAGGGGCATGGGTTCGAATCCCAGCCATGGCTCATCCCAAAGATGGGAAAAAAAAAAAGGCAGCAGAGGGACATCCGTAGTCATGAACCGTGTGTGGCCCAATCCCCCTAGATTGTCAGGAGATAAGGACCGAAACACTTGCTTGAAGGGGGCTTCTTTTCTGAGGACTCTCTGCTGCCACGCTCTCCACGAGTTTCTTTCTACTGGTGCATGGGTAAACCATTGACTTCCGGGAATAGGCCGGAGGACGTCCGGGAAAGACCAGAGAACACTGGGAAAGACCAGAACCAAGGGCTCTGTGGGCTGGCTCCCCACTTTGCCTTCAACATGTGGCTACTAAGTACAAATGAAAAAATATGTTCCCAGGATTCACCGAAAGGGGGAGTCAAGTCAAGTCAAGTCAAGTAAACTTTATTATCTCAATTTGAGAAATTAATTTGTGGTCACATACATTCACAGCAAATAAACAATAATTTAGTCACATTACCCATTTTCTCACATATAACATACATTCATATAAAGGAATTTGGATTTCAATTAAACATCTCCTCGGTTCATAAAATCAATGGACAGGGGAATAAAACTTGTGTTAAATCTGACACTTCTGCATTAACCGATCGATATCTTCGTCCTGACTGAAGAAGGTCATACTGATTTGCAAGAACGTGGGTCTGGTCACACGCAAT